>JANHFJ010002276.1:34739-45293 GCA_032468195.1 Cerberus rynchops
AGAGAGAGAGAGAGAGAGAGAGAGAGAGAGAGAGAGAGAGAAAGAAAAGATACCTGAGGTCAGTCTTGTCATGGTAAAACAATATCAAACCAGCAAAGATTTAAGACTTGAGAAAGTTATTTTTTAAACAAAACAACACAACACAAAACAAAACAGGGAACGTAAGTAAATGGAGCCTGGTGGAATATTAACCCAGCTCAGCAAAGCTCAGGAGGAGTCCAGGACAGCCTGCCAGTCAGTTTCAAAAACACATGGAACTTTCACTTCAGTCTTGAGGGGGGAATTCTGACTGACGCTGCTGGAGTCTGGCTGAGAAAAATGTTTGCTTGAAGGACATGAAAGCTTTCCTCTCTTTTTGTTTTTTTTTAATTGGCTTCGGATGGCAAATACGACCCTAGCCGGCTAACAGTTCCCAATGAGGTAATAAAAGTATGCAGGACCTCAGTGGAAATGTGGATCTTCCAATTAGAGTTGAAGAGTCACTTAGAGGCAGGGACTGGGGATGGTTTGGCACTTAAAAGCAATTTTTTTTTTAAAAGAGAGACTGAAAGATTTAATATTCCTGCTGAATTGCTCTCTGAAGAAAACACACACACAGATATCTATACATTGCAAAGGAAAATAATGGAAAGAAAGCAGACTATCCAATTTTTGAGTAATTAGGTGATCTTTAGAACTTTCCATGGAAGACTTTTTTTTTTTAACCTTCCTCTGATATCTACTACTGATTCAATTCCCTGGTGATATAAGGGGCTGAAACAGGGCCCTCCTGTTTATAAACCATGAATTCTACCAGGGTGTCTTTCATTATAATTTAAGGTATGAAATTAGCTGTGTACTAGACCATAATATAAAGCTTATGAAAACCCTCTGTGGGTCACCAACAACAGTGAGCAACTTTGTAAGGCCAAGAGTCTTTTCTTACTGAAATTTGAGAAGACTGATGACTTTACCATTTGAACAACACCTGGATTTCAAGAATGCTCTCCCCATAGCAACCAACATTCTAAACATGGTTGTATAATCTTATAAAAGCAATGATGGATTGGAACAAAGATTTATTTAATTCAGTATTTTATTTCCAGGGAGCCAAGTATATACCTAGTATAGGAAGTAGTTGTTTCATCTTATTCTCGATTGTGCCTTGGTATCTAATAAGCAAGCAAGCAAGCAAGCAAACTAACAAACCCCTTTAAACTATTTCTACGATTTGGATACCATTAAACTCTGGAGCTATTTCTGAATAGTCCACATTTCAACATCACTGGTAGAAAGGTTTCTGTTATTTGATATCTACAGAAGGAACAGAGACTCCCTCTCTCTTTCTCTCTTTCTCTCTCTCTCTCTCTCTCTCTGTGCGTGTGTGTGTGTTGGTTGGTTATCAAATGTTGCTGAGCTGCAGCTTGCACTATCATCACCAGCAGCCAATATGACTAATGATGAGGGACTAAGAATTATAGTGCAGCAAATATCTGAAGTATCACAGAATAGTCACACATCTGGGGATTACAGTTTTCTTTATATGTGGATCAGAAATATATGTAGAAATGCAATGCTTTCTACATTTTTGTAAAAAAATTTGGGGGGGTAAAATTATTTTTTGTAAAGGTATGTTGTTTCTTTTAATTTTAAAAGGAAAAGGAAAAATTGTAACCTGGACGCATTATTGCTAAAAATGTGCAAAAATCTTTGCTAAATGTTCTAAATTTGTAGAAAAGTGGCAACTTTTTTTTTTTTTAAATCCCTTTTAATAGTTATGGCTCATTTTGTTTAATTAAACTCCCTAGAGAAGTATATAAATGCAATAATTAGCTGAAAAAGGCCTTATTGTTTATGTCTTTTGATCACTGTTGCTTTCTGGCAGGAAGCTGCATTTCAGTATTCTTGAGAAGGGTAAGGAAGCTTTGTCAGGAACAGTCAATGTCTATGACCCTCAAGATGTGGACAGATATCATCTAATTTCCTTTCATCAAATGTTTTCATAATAAATGTGCTTTTTGTTTTGTTATGTTATGTTATACACTGTCCAGTGAGTTCCTGGTGAAGCAAATGACTTAGAGAAGAAAGACAAAACAGATTCTGTCTCTCTTTTCTACCCCTGCCCCACTTCCCCTGGGAAATGAAGATCATTGCATGCTCTTTGTATTTGCAAAATAAATGATGCAGAAGAAGAAAGATACCTCATGACTGAAATGGTATTTTATCACATTCTGTGACAGGAATAGTCAGCTGGGAGCCCAGATGCCAAATCTGATCCTCAAGTCAACTGTATTTGACTGTTGGACATAACAGTGGTGAAGTATTTAAGAGAGATTTCTTCTGTACTAAACAATATGGACTACATCTCATAAAATAGTACCTGCCCTAAGCAACACAATGGTGTTTGTCACAAAAAAGCTGGTCTGTTTTTTTTTAAATACCCTAGTTGGAAATCCTCCAGATACATGTACCTGACCAATTTGGGGAACAGAAAGTTAACCAGATGGATCCTTTGTCAGATTCAGTCAGTTATATATTGTAACTCCTTCTCTCATTGCATCTCCTAGAGCCAGCAACTGGACTCCCTATTTTTAGAGGTAAATGCAAGAGATAACTATAAATGCCTGGAAAACAGGAATCCAGCCATGACACTGGGTGGTCTTTCTTATATGGCCTGGGGCTTAGCCAAGACCAACAGCATCCAACATAATGGGATATCTTTGCCAACAATAGCCTTAGAATACTGAGCTCTAGTCCTGTTTGGCAATTAGTCTGATAAACCATATAGAATCATAATGTTACTGCCAGCTGGAAGAATACAAACTAAAGTCTGGCAAACTAAACTCTGGATTTTCCAATCAAATGAACTAGTGAAAGGCATTCTTGGGAATAAATGAGATCAGTTTTTATAGAAGAGGAGTGGAAGTGGGTTAGGAATGTTTTGTTTGTGCAGCACGTACAGAATATATTTAGAACTTCAGATCATCAATGTTCTAAAGAACAAAGAGGCCAATATAATTTCATTGATGCAGATACTTTATTCTGGTTAATCAAATGCCCTTCTGATGATGTATAAACCACATTTATGTCCGGAGAAAGGAAATAAAGGGACCCTTACAATATTGATCCATTTGCAAATTGACTACAGCATACTTATTGGAGAGAAAAAAATATCAGGTGCAGCATTGATTACCCATTTCTGCCAAATCAGTGATTTTATGGATCCACTGTTTAGCCAAAAATAAAACCAAAAAATATTGTCATTTCCTTGAAAATGTGCACTCATCATTAAATTGTGGATAAAAAAGAAGGGTTAGAATATCAATTAGAGGATGTTTTCAAGAGGATGTCATTGGAAACTAGTCAACAAAAATTGGAATTCAGAAGTCAGATTTTTTAATATTATTCCAGAACAGATGACACATTTAATCTGTAATCTGAAGTCCATTTCTGTCATCTCAAAGTTATTTTCTTACTTTCACAGTATGTGGAGAGTAGCTATGATTTCCACTGAGACATTTAGAGGTTTGTAATATACATTTGGGCCAATGTAAACATGATCTGGAATTCATTTTTGTCGGTGTCATCCCAATTTATTTGAACAAATTGGGATCTTTGGTTGTTTTTTTTTGAAAAGGTTAGTGAATTCCATATACATTCTCCTTCTTCCCTCTCCAACCTTGATGCCATAGAATAAAAGAAAGAAGATAAATTTAAAGCCTCTATGGTTTAGTTATAGTGGTACTGAATTAATATTTACCTGAAAGTGAGTACACATCTTGGCACAATCTGGAACCCTAATAAAACAGACTCTCAGATCATGCTGAGAAATGAACTGTAATCAAATGAATGTGTATGCAGCTTTCTTTCAAGCTTCAGATCTGTTGGATGAATACACTAGTTGAAGAACATGGCATAGGGCCAGTGTGTAGTCTACACACTTTGGCTTAAAAAAAGCTTTTGTTTAATCTGGTTATGTTTCTTGGCTAATCTGTACTAACCAAGAACATATGGCAATGACAATGTCCATTAGAATGGTTTGCTTCCCTAGCCTTGGACTTAACTGTCAGCTTCTCTGTGTCGTCTGAAGACCAGAGACTTAAGCCATTTACTTAAAAGTATATCCAGGCTTGGAAACTGCAATAGCTTGATAAAATTCCTTGGGTTCCTGGGATAAAACTGTCTCCAGTGTTTCTCTTATACTTCTATTGCCAGCTGACACCTGCTGCATTTGTTTCTTTGTTTCTGTTTTTCCTTCAGAAGCACAAGGCCATGGACTCAGTTACTTCTATTCCAATTTTTCTTACAAATCAGGAATAGATTAGGCGAATAGGTATTGATTAATCCAAATTCACCAATTGCATCTCTGTAGCTCAGAAATTATTTGGACCTAAATCTTCATACCAGCCTATGCCCACATACTTTAATGTGGTGTTTTGTTTTGTTTTTGGTATTGAATTCACCTGGATTTTAAAAATGTTATTATCACTATCTTGTAATAGCACTGATGTATAACAGTAAAAAATCACTTTAATGAGATTGATTAAATCCACTCTTCTTCCTGATATTGCACATGTTCTTGTTGATTGAGCCTAGAAAGAAATGATCTTCAGGTCCATATTTATTTGAATATATTATATTTATATATTTGATATATATGAATATATTTGAATATTTATTGAAACAATTGTTCTAGTTTTATCCATTTAGCCATGTAGTTATACCCAGGACACGGCTGCCTATATAACGAACCCTGTTTACAGATATTTATACCACTTTGGCTGCATTGTTTGTGTACATTATCCCCTGTTCCCTAGTGTTTTGCCTGCTACTGGTTCATTTCGGTTGTGAATGAATACCTTCTACTTTTTGGCATATATAAACAGACAAATTCACTTGTCTAAGTACACTTTCTTGCAATCTATTGTTTGTTATATGCAAAACAATTTGATTTTGAGCAAAGATTCACAAGACTTAGTTTTTAGTCTCTGGTCTGTTACAATTTTTTCTGTACACAGTAATTTATCATTTTCTCTAAAAATACAACAAAAATACTCTTCTTTCCATGTCTTGGCTCATATCTATAAACAAATCATTCAAATGTAATAAAAAATTACATTAAGTGCTATCAGAAACAACAGCATATTTAAAAAATAATCTTTAAATATTCTCATAAACTTCTTCGCAGGCTTAACACTGTCTTTCAATGTTAATACTCCATTTAAAAGGAATAATCATCAAGATTTTTAAAACCAAAAAGAAAGTTTATAAAGTTGGCTTATTTGAGCAAGGTTAAAATGTATATGGTATTTTAAGCAGCTTTTAATGTTTTTTTCTTGACCAGACCTGAATGATGAGGCTTATATATAAGTTATGTAAAGAACAGATGTTTGTTGTATTTTTAAAGAAAGTGATAAGCTATGGTACACATTTTCAACCATCTCAATATCAATTTGTACTTACAATTTGAAAAGAAGAACTTTTATACATTTTTTCATGGCATGCCATATGCCTCAAATTTTTACAACATGACAAAAGCTATTTTTTCTTGATACATTTATATAAATTATACATTTTCAGTTGTTGGTAATTATCAATTTTCTCACAGAAGCCTGAGTTTAATCTGTTATTTTACCATTATTACCTCCAACACAATTCAGTCTCAAAGAAACACTATCAAAGTATCTCCTTTTTTTTCCTGATTGTGCCATGTGGACAACAATGAAGGCTATACATAGATGAAGAGATATATAACATGGAGTATCAATAATTTCAACAATAGCATGATCTGCTATTTCACAAAGAAGTAAGCACAAAACCCAGAAAATAACATAAACCAGAACCTAAATTAGCTTCATAAATAAAAAGATCAACACCTTTCTCTCAGAAATCACAACTTTGACTCAGTGTTATAAAAAACAGATAATCAATTTATTGTTTCATATGATTTCATTAGCTCTTTTGCAGAAAGTTTCTTTTTTGATTAACAGGCAGCTTTGGACTCTATCATAAAAACATACCAGTTTTGTTCAGGATATTTAAGATGACTAAAAAGGAAGAGGAATGGTGCTTTCCACATAAAAAGCAAGATTTTAAATGGGGATGATTATCTTGGCAGACATTTTCCATTTCCCAAATTCCTCATGGTCTTCCAACTTAATTCCAAAAAACTGGACAGGAAGACTCCCATAAAGATCTGTATAAAAATATTGTCATCACTAATGTCAAGTTCTTGGAAACTGTATTTGAGAAGAAGGTAGAAGAGAAGCAGAGGGGAGGTTGGAGCTCACTTCTCTCTTGGAGAGCAAATTGCTTTCATACAACTTTTGCTCACAGCTAATGAAACATATCAGTCTCTCTCTCTCTCTCTCTCTCTCTCTCTCTCTCTCTCTCTCTCTCTCTCTCTCCTTCCCCACACACACATTTTGCTCTGTGTTTTTATTTTTCATCATAACTGCTCTTGTACTTCCTTTATTTATGCTACACATACAGATATGTTTCTGGCATCCGTCTTTTTGTTTATGGCATACAAGGTCTTCCAGAGGAAGCAGGCGTGGTAGGTAAGAGGCAGGAATTAATTTATCTCTCCCCACCTCCAACTATGCTTCCTTAAAATACCTTATACATCTGGAGAGCCTATACCCTGGTGACCAATCTGGAACCCATACAAATATTGAAGAGTTTGAGGAAATAGTGAACTCTTTATCAGCATTAGTGTAAAGCTTGGTGACTCAGGATTAAAAAAAAAACCAGGCATATTTGTGTTGATGGGACACAAATCATAAATGCAATTATAACATCTCTTATTCAGTAGCACTATGGAAAGAAATACAGAATTCCTAGAGGGTTTTTCTTCTTTTTAGTTTTTCTCTTCTAGATAGGTTCATGTACACATGCTGTCCATTGATGACTGTTAGATACAGGAGACACAGCTTTTTCAGAATTAATTGTTGGTTTTAAGCACTAGGTGAAGACCTTTTCATTCACCAAGATGTCTTATTAGCCAGTAACTGCTTTATTACATAGTTCCTTCCTCTTATTTGTTAATTCACCCATGAAAATGAAACTCAAATTCACGTTATGCAGAAAATACATGTTAGGCAAGTAGAACTTGAGTCTGACAAGCGGTCTTTCAAGAGATCTTTAGGTATGTTTGATAAGCTGAAAAATACATTAAAGAAAGTTTAGCATATCTGTATGTTTTGTTTTAAAGAGCCAGTTCTCAGTGGATGCCTTTTGTGTTCCAAACCAAAAGAAACATATTACAAAATTGGGACTAATGTGGAATATTAAATTGGCTCCCGATTGTATTCTCAATTCTGCTTTCCTTTCCTAGATAACTTTCATCACATCTTCCAAGCTTGTGCTAACAATCCACTTGGTGATTAGCATGCTCTCTTATAATATTGCTAAAAATACAATCAAGTAATCCTCTCCACAGTTTCTCATTGATCTCTATCTTTTTCTGGACTTGGTATAAAATAAAACTGCTAACACACACAGAGAGAGACACAGACGCAGACACACAGACACACAGACACACACAGACACAGACACACACACACACACATGGAGTTGAGTTGTAAATGACATTGCAACATTTGGGAAAAGTGTAGATTTTGATGCATAATTACTTTCTGGCATTCTTATAATCCCCAGAAATGTATATTTGATATGTCTGCATCCCGAGTAAGCTAAATAATTTTCCACACCCCTCCCTATTTACTTCTATTTAGATCAGCTTTCCATTCAGCCTCACTTTCACATAACACATTTCTTTATGTTGCTCCTAACCCTACGTTTGATTTGTGTCCTGATACTGACACCCGCAATATTAAGCAGAGAACTGGGATATTTAAATGTACCTATTGTTGATATAAACCATATTGTGTGGACTGGCTAATTAATGCACCATACACATCCCCTCCAGGAAAGTTTCCAGGGTCATGTTTTTGCTGTCTCAGCAATCCAGGATGTTTCAGGGACTAATCGGTTTCAGATGCTCTGTGCCTTTCATGAACAAACAGCCATTTTTCTGAAGGAGCAAGAGGAGAGAAAAAGTATAGTGTGTTCTGTAAAGAGCTTTCATTTCTAGCAGCTGCATTGTGCTGGGTTAATGGATGGTCACAGTGAAGGATTATGTTCTCTGAATTCTTTGAAAGTGGCAAAATATTTATTCTGAACCTGAGATAGCTGATTTGAAGGTGCCTTTTGGGCTCCATCATTTTTATTGAGCTGCTGATTGACTTGACTTGATTTAACCTTAAAATAGATGTTCAGGCTCAGAAAGACCCAGTGAGAAGTTTGCATGTATGTACACAACTTACCCAGCCTCCCAGGAGTTGACATCATTCATACTTTAAATATTTGTACATGGGACAACTTAGCTAGCGGTGTGAAATCTGAGTCTCCAGTCCAGTGAAGTCAAACAGAACATCTGCTTAATGTAACAAAGAACAAATGCCACAAAAAACTGGAAAGTGTTTGTAAAAAGAGAGACATGTATTTGAATGGATCTGATTTATGTTTAGGTAGTGTGTCTTTTCTAAGATTTTGAGGCACTAGGGCTTTTACATTTTGACTAGGAAAAGATAGATTAAAAAGTCAACTTTACAATAAATTAGGTTTTACTTATCTAAGAGACTGAAGTTTAATTCTCCAGATCTTCTACATTAATTCAGACTGGAATGAACAATAGTTTGGATTTCTTTTTGTCATGCTTTATAATTTCTCATTTGTGGAGGAATGCTTTAAATTTTGCACACTGGCAAATAAACATATATATTTTTTTGAAAAGCATTATTTTTTAAAAAGATTCTTCAACCTTGCTTGTTGGGAATTTGAGAGTATTTCAGATCATGAAAAGAAGGTTCATCTCATTACATAAGGATCTGAAGGATACCATCCATAGTATCCTTGTTAAATCAAATGCTTATTTACCCAGTTAGAATACCAGCAACTTTCTGGAGATCATCCTTAGACTTTACCACTGAGTAAATGTCCAAATGCCTATCTAGCATAAGAATGGGTTACGGTGTGTGTGCATGTGTCTTCAAATCAGTGTTGATGCTTAGAAACTGCGTGGACTAGTCCCTGCAGTTTTCTTGGCAAGAATGTCAGAAGTCTCTTGCTAGTGCCTTCTTCTTCCTAGGGTTGAGAGAGAGGAACCAAAAATCACCCAGGACTAGGCAGGACTAGAAATTGGAATCTCTTGGTTTCTAGTCTGATGCCTTAACCACCACACCAGATTCATTTTCAATATAAGTACTATATGTTTCCTTCTGAATATTTTTTTGTGTGAAGGCACAACTGTGTAGCACTTGTCTTGCTTTTAAGAAGAAGTGTCAAAAATATTAATTGCCTGATTTTATTAACTGGCCAACATTCTCATGCAGCAATCATATGCATCAGCAGTTTTCAAAGCACAGATGGCCATTTATGTAACTTTGTTTGCAATTTCTGCTGTGTCCCACAGCAACAGGAAAATGGAGTACATCTGCATTCTTGGAAGAGAATAGCTACAAATGAACTAGAAACTGTGCAAACATTTAATGATGTTGAAATAGGATTGTGATAAAAGATGAACTATATGAACAGGAAGACTATCTTAGCCTCACCCATGTGCTGAAAAAAGAGATCCAATTATGATCTGCTCTGTTTTCCTGAATGGAGATTTGTTTGTGAATAACCTTCCTTCCTCTCAAGTTTCCTTTGAGAGGAAATGGCGTCACTTTGTTATGGAGGGCAATTGTTACATCTAAAAAGTAAAATGCCATCCACAGTAAAACTGAATTGACAGGAAGGCCAGCAAAGAGAAAGCCATTTGGCAGAGCAGTTATATTAGTCGACATGTTCTCTTTTAAAGGTGGCATTATAGTTTAATTGTAGAACACAGGTTTAATTGTCTTCAACTAAAAGGTCAGGAATAGGACAAATGAAAGCCTATATACACTATACATTATAACACACACACACACTATTCAACAAGATGCACTATACACTCTAACTTATGGGCACAGATGCCAACTAGTGACAAGAATCCCAGAAGTGCTGGTCCTAAGAATATCAGGAGAAACATGATAGACAGAATACAGAAACCACCATAAGAATGGTGGCTACTGTAAACCAGAATTTTTGTCAAATCCATTTTCTTCTCAGAATGGGCCCAGCCAAGAGCCAGATAATATGAATAGACTGGGAAGTTTTCATACAAATTAGCTGAATTCCAAAATCAGAATTAAACCAAGCAAAGTCTCCTTTGAATCTAGTTCAACTCCTGGTGATTTCCTAGATTCATCAATTTACTTTTCTTGGCAGCAAAACAGAAGTGGTTTGGCATTGCTATCTTCTTCTATTAAGCTTCCCTGTCTAGCTAGAGTTGTAAAGTTTTCTGATAGTCTCGCATCAAAGTCCTAACCAGGCCTGATATGTCTTGGTTTTGGAGCCTGCTACCACTTTCTGACATTAAAATTCTGTTACTGAATATACTGTCAGAGTTACTGTTTTGTTTGCTTAATCAGAGCAAAGGAATTTTTATATGTAGAATAGAATAGAATAGAATAGAATAGAATAGAA
>JANHFJ010002276.1:93420-104418 GCA_032468195.1 Cerberus rynchops
GAGATCATCCACCAACGCGACCAAAGCCGTCTCCGTGCTGTGGCCTGGCCTGAAGCCCGATTGGAGAGGATCAAGATGCTTGTCTGGTCTTTGTGTAAATACTTGATATATGGATGTGTCTATGTGCGGATATCATCTGCAGATGCCCTTCATGGCTTTCATTTTGAGATGGAAAAAGAGAATTATATACAAAAGAGAAATAAATACAAAAGAAAAATATATACGCGAAGGCAAGGACTCACACTTTTATATTTGTGATATTTTATTTACAAAACACTTTAAATATTGCATTGCATTTCAGTGTCCAGCCAAGAATGTGTTAATTGTGCAGCATTTAGAAGCATGCTTATTTGATTAATCTGATAATTACAATTGTAAAATGTTACTTGGCTTAGTGAAACTTACTGGCTAAGAGTTTTGAACTGTCCAGTCTTTAGAATATTATGCCATTTACAATTGTTGTTTGGTTGTTTTGATGTATGGATGAGATCTTGACTCTACCTGCTCATTTTCTCAGCACATCAGATGTACTTTTGCATCTGTAAACCTGTCATTTGTCCTTGTCCATTAAGGCAGGCTGCTCCAATCAGAGGCAAAGCTCTCTAGCCAAGAAACTGTCAACAAGCCATGTAGCCCTATGGAATTACACTGTGTTTCCTAAACATTATGGCAATGTTTGATGAAAGGTACATCTTATAGCCTTTCCTTATTGTCTACAATTTGATTCATTCTTGTGCAGCTTAAAAGTTATCATTTTCTGCATAGTTTTTGCATAATTTGCTGTTAATCTTTATATTGAATGTGTGATTTTGCTTTATGATAATTGAAGCTTTTGAGCATATACATGCAATGTGCTTTAGATCTCACAGCATTTGAAAGTTCATAAGCAAAGTAATAGAATTTTTTTCATCGTTTAATGATATTTCATATTAGGTTTCTAAATCAAAAGATTTGATTTTGATTTTGCAAAAAAAGGGGCACATTCAAAGAAAAGATGAGCAACAAATCTGTAATTCTGAAGTCTTTAAAATTTCATAGCCTGGCTTTAAAAGACAAAGATAATTCACTCATCATAATAGTTTAGAGGGTAATAGATAGAAAAATAGACTTTATTGCTCTCTCTCCATTTTTCTCCATTTCTCATATGCTGTTGTGCCAGTTAAGATACGGTTAATATTTTCCTAAATTAGTTGAATAATTTTCTCTTTAGGTCAGTGATGGTGAACCTTTTAGCAACCGAGTGCCTAAACTGCAAGTTGTGCACACACACTCACATGCATGCACCTGGCGGAGAGCCGAAACCAGCTGGATGGTGGGAGGTGGAGCATCGCAACACCAGCAGCTCTGCAAGATCTTTTTCTTTTGTGAGCTTCTGTTATATCTTCTGTTATACAGAAGTTTCCCTGCAAATGACAGAGAGAAACGCAATGGAAAAATGTGGTGAAGCTGAGCTGGGGTGATGGCGTGGTTGCCCACAGAGAGGGCTCTGAGTGCTACCTCTGGCACATGTGCCATAGGTTTGCCACCACTGCTTTAGGTAGAGAGGAACTGATAGGAGCGAGGAAAGATTGTCTAGCTTATATGTATCCCCACCCCATCCCATTTTTCCAGAAATCTGGAAGTGATTCATGAACCTAAATGATAACCTTTGCCATTTCAGGGTTCATGTCAAATTGGTTTTCAGCAGGCAGTCCAATCCAGTTTCCCAAATACTAGGCAGAACTATTGACAAGATAATGTAGGATTAACTCTCCTTCCTGCAGAAATAAGCAACTATACCTAACATCTCATTAGTTTCATGATCTATCCTTTTCTATACCAGCAGCAAGCAAATGTCTGTATGTATGTATGTGGGGAATGATATACAATTTTGATGTTCTTGGAACTCTACATATATATGAAAGCCAAATGAATGAATAAGGAGGAAAATTATTTTCAGCAGTTTACAGTAATCTCTTGAAGCTTATGTTAGAGGCTGAAATCATCCATGAATGCTCAGAACACTTCCTCTCTATAGTCACCTTCTTCGCTTTTGTAAGGATGTGATTTGACACCATGTAACTCTCAGTAATTTGAGAGCTTCACATTTTAACAAGTAAATGCACCTGCAAATGTTAAACACCTGTGTTGAAAAAGCCCTGGTGTTTTCAATCTTTTCTTGAATAGGTCTGTAGATATCTTGTCAATATACAGACTGGGGAAAGCAAAAGGTTCACCCTGTCAAAGTGCTTACAGGTTATTATTATGGTTGGTTGCACAGTCAGCCAGATGTTTAGATAGGATTTGGCATTTTTAACCACCTATTGAGTCCTTCCCAAGGATCTGGAATAGATAAATATTGTGGTTTTATAGTGTTAAAGAGATATTGTTGCAGGACGTAAGCTGTTCCAAGTAAAGCTGCCGATTGCAATTGACTTGGTGGTGATTTCTTCATTGCTGATGGAATTTAAGTGGTGCTCCAGATGTTTTGGGATTGCATCCAAGGCACCTATTACTACTGCAACTATCATTACTTTCTTTTGTCATAGTCATGCTTCCATTTGCAGGTCTTTGTATCTTTCTTTAGCTCTTTCTCTTCTCTCATTTCAGCATTTCAATTTCATTATTGTTTGTGATTTTACCCCAGTTTATTGCTACTGCGGCACATTTCTCTAGGCCAAATTCCATTGCTATATTTGTGTTAAGAATTCTTACAGTATTTCTCAATGGCTGCATTTTGATTTCCTGTTTTCTATTATTGTTCACTACATAGTCAGTCAGCTATTTAGAATGGATTTGATATTTTTTTCCCACTGAGTCCTTCCCAATAACCTAGCATAGGCAGAAGTTATTACCGTTTATGCCATAATATTTCAATTTTGGTTTTCAAATTTTGGTCCATTTGAGTTTCTCCAATTCTTTATCTTCTGTTTTACTATCTCCTATTATTTCAACATCAATTAACCACACTTTCTTCCTTTCGACTGCAGTTAAATCTGGTGTTTTGTGAACTTACACCTTATCAGTTTGTATTTGGAATTTACACAATATTTTAATATGCTCATTATCAACTTCTTTTTCAGCACTATGTTCCTTTACTGGTACATGATAATTTTTCCAGTGAATCCTTTTGGCTATGTTACATCAATTTATAATCAGTTTGTGTGATCTTCTTGTACAAATTGAGTATATGAGCTATTGTTTCTTCTGACTCTTTGTACGATCTGCCCTTTGGATCATTTGATTTTTCATTTCTGGTGTTGATTATATTCATTTGAACAACTTGCTCTTTAGCAGCCAAAATCAAGCCTTCAGTTTCTTTTTTCAATGTTCCAGTTATAAACCACTGTCAGGTTTCATTTTTAATCCACTTTGCCCTAGATCTTTTGCAGGAATTGATGATGTAATGCTTTTTCTTGCCAGCATTCTGTTTGTTTTTTCATCATATTATTTCAACATTCAGATTATGTTTCCTGCAAATTCAATACATTACAAATTTTTCTTTGCATCAATGTTTGTTCTTCACTGTCTTACATAATCAGCCAATGCATGCTTTTCTCCTTTGACAATTTGTTTGACTTGAAGTAAAGCTCTGCCTCCATTTCTGTGGGACAGGTATAATCTACCAATACCTCTATTTTTTTATCACTTTAAGGCAAAACAATCCTTCTCACTGTAGAGCTTTCTAATAGTAAATATTCTGACCTTCTGGAACAATTTGCATTAAGCAATTGTTAACTTACCAGATATATGGAGTGTCAGCTGACCAGAAAAAAACCATGGAAACTTGCTCCATTGGTTTAAAGCAGTTTGAACTGCAGACTCTAATACATGCATTCCAATAAACACAATCGGCTAAGTCTTATGGATCAAATAATGATCAAACACTAAGGTACTGGGTTCTGTTGAAAAATTGGCAACTTTAAAATAGACTTCCTTCCTTCTGCTTTAACTCAAAAAGTTCAGCAAACATTTCAGCCAAAACTACTGAAGTTGAATTAGTCTCACCCTTCACCCTGTCTATCTACTTTTTTTTTGTCTTTAATCATTTCTTAAGACAGCATTGATAATGGTTTTTCTTCCAACAGCATTCTTGCCTCAGACTTAGGAAGATATGAGAATTGCTGTCAGAACTAATTCTCCTTAGGCATTATTATTATTGTTGTTATTGTTGTTGTTGTTTTGTTGTTGTTGTTATTATTGTTGTTATTATTATTATTAATTTAATTTATGTACTTGAAACATCATAAAATGTAAGGACTAGAAGGGGTCTTGGATATGATCATGTCCTCTACCCAGTAGTTACTCCTCCAACAATGATTATGAGAAGCAACAACATTGGGTAGATGTAGATTTGAACCTGGGTAGAAATGAAATGGGCAGTCCATATGAACCTAGACAGGTTTTTCTCCGCAAACTTGGCAACTATAAGATGAGTGAACTCAATTCTCAAAATTTTCCAACCAACATTTTGCAGATTATTTTGGGGAATTATATGTATATATTAGATTATGAAACAATATTAACGTTCATAAGGGTGATTTTTATCTAGTCCCGTTAGATTTTTATGTATTTGGCTTCAAGCTTGTATCAGTATTTTATATTTTACAGTTGATGTGATTTGTAAGGCAGCTAGAATCACTAGCTCAGGGCACAAATATGTTAGTAAAATGAGTAAAATAGATGAGAAAAAAAATATAAATTAACATTCAGGGGAAAGGAGATTAAAAATAATCTTACAAATTGGTTTTTTAAAATTGTTTACATTTTATTCAGCTTTGCTTTAGTTCTTTGAAAAATGGATAAAGATTGCAGTCCCTTTCCATCTATGCCCATGTGTTTAGATATTTGGGCTTCTGGAAGAAAGCCCAGAGGTTTATATGTTTCATCAACTGGATCTTTCTCCTCAAAGAGAGCCATGTCCTAAGGTCAGATATTACTATGTTTTGGGTGATATAAAGTATGGGATAAACTATTAAATAGGAGAGGGGTTCCCATCTCTGGGCTGTGGCCATTACCGGGCCATGACCCATTCGGAACTAGGCCACACAAGTGGCAGGTGAGCATATGTGCTTGAGCAGTTCCACTTAGCTAAGCAGCGTGCATTCACACATGAAGCTCCATTTGTGCGAGCAGTGGGCATATATGCCTGCCACTTCAGCAACTGGAGCTGCATGCAGTTATGCACCTACCTGCCACTCGCACAGAACCATCCCCTCCTCCCTCAGCTTCCAGACCACCAAGCTGGAAAGATTGGAGACGGCTGAAATAGGGCCTATAGATTGTGAATTGAGTCAGGTATCCCTAAAAATACTTGTATTAATTCTAAGGAATATGGTCTGGAGGATGCTTGATTGGGGATAGCTGAACGGAAACTCAGAATGGTAATCTTCATTTGCATGGGCTTTGTTGTAAAACCAGATCAACCCACAGACTATTGAAGGGTTAGTCATTTCACAGAAGGCATTGTTGAATGAAAACTGGAATTCTGTACATTACTTAGACGTTTCTGAATTAGCTTCATCAAATTTCCCAAGGAGCTTTCATACTGATAAAAACAATAGTAACTGCCAAGAAGTGCAAGCGGTTGTGAGTGCATCTAGTCAGTGATTAAACGAAAGGAATTTTGCTAATCCTCTTATAGAGATGTTGTTTCATGCCAGTCTCTTGGTTTCTTCATTAAGGCAGTCAATCTGCATTTTTTAAAATGTAAAGTCTTGATATCTGCAAAGCAGATTTCAACTCCTGGATTAAATGGTAAATTAGCTTTTGGGATAATACATTGTGGTGTTTGGATTAAGATTACATATATGAAACCATAAAACTGCAGAAGAAAAAAAAAGGAGGGTAAAGAATTAATAACAGCAACAGCAACAGATTTGTCCTTCTGCTCCAAATCCCAATGAGCCCTTTTGATACCAGAGATAACAAACTAGCCAATAAATAATAACTAACTAGCCAATAGCTACCCTTATGTATCAGATAAAAAGAAGAAACAACTATCTATCTGTGCATTGTGTGTGTGTGTGTGTGTGTGTGTGTGTGTGTGTGTGTGTGTGTGTTGTCATGCAATTGTATTGATCATGTCTTAACTCTTTGTTCCTTTATCCACTTTCTTACTTTCCCCCGTTGAGGCAAACTATCAGAGCAGATTTCGGCTGTAACAACAGCAGAAAGAGAAATGACTTTATGGTACTGATGCTTTGACTGAATTCCGTATCTTCCATGGTTCTGGGATTTGAGCTTCAAAATATATGGAGGCACAAAGCTTGGGTCTAGGACTAGTCTACTTGCAGCAAAACTAATACAGTCAAAATTAGATCTTTCTGTTTATTAACTTTTGTTGACTTCTAATATTCTTCTTCCTTGTTCTTCCATTGCAATATCTTTATGAAGTCAGTAGGATCTATGGTTTAACACAGAACTCATAAATATTAAATTTATCATCATAACATTTCCTGATTACTGCATATATTATGCAAGGAAAAATAAACAGAGTTATGTGCCATAGCTTTTATTGACACCATTATTTTTCCCCCAATGTGTATTATTTCCACTAAAAAAAACTCAAATCAGAAAACAGTGAAAAAGGACAAGACACTATCTCAACAATTTTATTTTCATCAAACAAAATGAGTAAGCTAATTAATTAAAAAGAGAATAAATAATAATAACAATAAAAACAATAAACTATATTGTTTATTTAATGAAGCTTAAATAACTGTAAAAATACCTGCTTAAAAATACCCTAGGGTATGCTTGAAGATATAATACTGCTGTGACATTGAAGAACCCTTCTATACCCTCATGGTATAGGACTTAAAAACTTTAGATTTCTGATGGAAAGACAAAGGGCAGTATTTTTGAAAACCTCCTGAGTCCTATGAACTTTTGACATCTTTCAAGAGGCTACTGCCAAGAGCTGCTTTCTAAAGTAGGCTTGTAAAGTGGGTAATCTGTAAGACTGAACAGGGAGTAGCAGCTAAGTATGGTTGCTTGTTGGAACCTTCAGAAAGAAGAGGTTTCTCACAATCTTACAGGGTTTCTCCTCCTTTCCTAGGGACATTATGTCACGTTCATTTGTTATGTCTTTTCAGTGGAAGAACAGGTGCAATAAGGAGACTATTTGTAGCTCAGGGTTGAAATGAGGGGTTCTTTGTGCTGTCTGAGCTTGGTTATTTACTTGCAGATGTTTCATTACCCAAACTTGGTAACATAATCAGTGCTGGTGATATTACCTAGTTTGGGTAATGAAATATCTGCAAGAAAATAAATTAAGCTCAGAGAGCACCAAGGACCGCTAATGTACACATTACTAAGCTCAGAGAACACCAAGAAACACTAATGTACACATTCCTAGTACTGACATGAGTTTTGGGGTATTATATTCTTTAAAAGAACTGTGAATGAAACTCTTCTTGTTGGATTAGAATTTGATATCAGGTGTAGGTCCCGCTGAAATCAATGGCACTGGTACAAGGTCTACTGGGAGCTGGAACAGGAAGATGAAATGGCTTAGAATAGCCATTTCTTTAACTACCACTTTTTCAGAAGCCATTATGGCTTTGCAGCAATCTGGATCTGAAGGGCAATGTGATTCGGATTTGACATGGATTTGTACATAATAACATCTGTTGGGAATGTAGTCTTTTCCCAGGATTGTATATTATTTGCAGAGGACACGTATGGGATTCCAAGGGAAAAAAACCCACACACATCTGTTTTAATGCATTCCTGACAGCTACTGTATGCATGTCATTTCTCACTTTTTGCAATTTTACTAATCCCTGGGGCCTTGATTTGGGCAGACAATCTGCAATGGATAGGTTTCTACTCCCTGAATAAGCAGTTTGCGGTTTGAAATGGTCTTAACTTCATATTTGTCACTTCAGTAGCCCTTGTGATTCAGCATGCAAGTAGAGCGCTTTTGACCAAACAACCAATTTTAGCTCTAATTGTATATTTTCTGCTAACTGCGATGCTTACTCTGTGTGGCTGACTAGAAGCTGTAGCTAGAGTAGAAATTGTGATGACACTGCTGTCAAAACTGCATACAGAATACATGCCAAGCTGGTTTTAAATAACCATATTGATTAACACAACTTCAGTACAGTTTAAGATTTATGAACTTGATATCCAATACAGTCTGCATCCCTGAAGGTACTTTCTTTAATTTGTTATCCTCTGCACTACTAACAGGTCGTGCTCTAGCTATTCTGCTCTTTTAGCCTTAAGATATTTTCTAGAAATGAAGGAATCAGTGAAAAAACACAAATAAGTTATATCTGAGTGACAATGACATCTGGATTCTTTTGTAAAAGTCCTAAATGTAGTACGGTGGTTTCATGAAATAATGTTTGGCTTCCTTTCTTCCAGATGTTTTCAACTAATCTAAGTTCTCAATTATATTGGCACGTGTTCTGAAGCATATTGGGGTTTCATTCAAATGTAGATAAATAGAATGATAGTTAAAATGTATGTATGTATGTATGTATGTATGTATGTATGTATATGTATGTAATTGTATATGTTTTTATGTAGAAAGAGGGGAAGGGTAATTTCCTTTAGTTATACTAAAATTGAAAGAACATCTAATAAAGAAAAAGTTAGGTCAGAATAACAGAATTGGAAGGGACATTGCAGGTCTTTTAGTTACCTCCCTACTCAAGCAGGAGTCCCTATACCAGTGATGGTGAAACTGACATGCTGAAAATCCAATTACCAGCTGACTGGTGTGCATGAGCACCAGAAACTGGAAGTTCAGCTGGCTGGTGCAAATGCGCGACAGAGAGCCAGAAACACCAGCTAGCTGGCAGGAAGTGGGACATCCCAACACTGGCAGCTCTGCAAAAGGTGAAATCTTTTTCTTCTGTGAGCTCCTATTTCATCAAGGGACAGTGAGAAACCCCACAGAGAAATGCTGGGGCGACAGTGTGCATGCCCACATAAAGGGTTCTGAGTGCTACGTCTGGCATGCGTGCCACAGGTTCGCCACCACTGCCTTATACCATTCCACACAAGTGGCTGTCCAGCCTCCAGTGATAGAGCACCCACAACATTTGGAGGCAAGCTATTCCACTGGTTAATTGTTCTCACTGTTAGGAAATTTCTCCTTAGTTCTAGATTGCTTGATTAGTTTCCATCCACTGTTTGTTGTCTTGCCTTCTGTCTTGCTTTGGAAAATATGTTGAACCCTTCTTCCTTGCAGCCTTCAAATATTGGAACATTGCTATCTTGTCACCCCTCTCAGTCCCTCTTTTCACTAGACTAGACAAATCCAATTCCCGCAACCTTTCTACATATGTTTTAGTCTCCAACCTCCTGATCATCTTTGTTATTCTTTTTTGCACTCTTTCCAGTCTCAACATCTTTTTTATAATACGGTGATCAAAACTGGATGCAGTATACCAAGTGTGGTCTTACTATGGCTTTACAAAGCAGTACTAATACTTCATCCAATCCTGATTCTATCTCTCTGATAATGCAATAAAAAGTTATTTATAAATAAAACAGAAAAGTTATTTATTTGCACCAAGGAAAATGTAGTATTTTATTCAAGTGCCACAGAAGAGCTCGTTACTCAGCTCCTCCAGTTTTGTTTATCAGTGGATTAATTTTCTCTCTCTTTCAGTTATGTTTCCCTTTGTCGTGTTTCTTGCAGTGAGGCCATTATTGGAGGCTGCCCTGAATGTGAGAGGCATTAGGGAAAGGGGGAGGCTGAGGGAACAGAGATAACGACAAAGGCTTTATTCTCCTGTCCAGACCATCCGCAGAGTGGGCCCAGTGATCAGCTGAAACTGAACCCTGAATTGCATGTTTTTTTGGTGCTTCAGGCGAGGGCTGGGCTTGAGTTACAAAGCCGAATCTCTCCCATCAATTAAAGTCTGTGCACAAAGCAGCTGCATTGAGTGGAAGGTGAAGGAGATTTAATCTTCACCTTTCACCTTGGGTCAGAATACAAGGTTACCAAGGCAGGCTGTTATTAAAAATGGATTGTTCCTGTCAACTTAATGTTAATTTTTTTTTGTAGGTAAAGTTATTAGAGACATTCTTCCTGGCTCTTCTAAGAGTTTTGTACTTGCAGCAAAATTACAGAGGAAGCATTAAATGGTGAAAAGCAAAACAGAAAAATATAAGAATCTGCAGATTCCAACACATTTTCTTCCTATTTGCCTTCTAAGAAGGTACCTTGTAGGCAAGATGACCTGTCTGGGAAAATATAATTTCAGGAAGGCTGCCGGAATAATACATGAAATAATGTTTGCTGCACTAAATGGATAAATATATACTTTTAATTTGTTGTTTTAAACTTTAGGAGATTTACATGAACAAACCTTGGATCAGGCAATTGAAGTTTTGCATTCTTAACTCTGCAATCATTTCTCTAAGAAGGTTTCTGAATATGGCTTTCCATTACTGAGGCCTTTCTTCATGATTAAGATAACATCTATGTATGAAGTAATATGTTAATAAGCATATCCTTTGAAACCATCTTTCATGCCTATCTATTTTCAGCTTCATTTAAAATTTGATTAAGTTGGATGTTTTATATGCAGTGCTCTTATTATCTCTCTCTCACACTCTATCTCTATCCATCTATCTTCTATCTACCTTCCTTCCTTTAAGTCTAATGTCAATGCTAATTCTTATTTGTTAACATTGTTACAATTAGGATTGTATTATGGATTTTATATTATCAATTTATCTGCTAAAATTAACTTGACATCTGAATGGCATCCTAGTAATACTCTACATATGTTGTAGGAAGGGTCCGTTCTGGGGTCCATCTCACATACATATGGTACATAATACTTTTCTCCATTATACCTTAGTTTGAAAATTCATATGAATATAAAAGAATAACCATTTATTGAATATATCAGAAAATATATAATCCATAGATAAATGTTGTAGGGTCTACCTTTCAGGATTTATCCAAGGAGTTTGGATAATTACCCACTATTTGGTTGGCTAATGCTGAAAATGTGAAGAGAAACAGGAAGGAAGGAAGGAAGGAAG
>JANHFJ010002278.1:76391-87641 GCA_032468195.1 Cerberus rynchops
GTTGAGGTTCTCTTTAGGAGTGACCAGGATGGACAGGATTAGGAATGAGCACATCAGAGGGACAGCTCAGGTCGGCTATTTTGGGGACAAGGTCAGAGAGGCCAGATTGAGATGGTTTGGACATGTGCAGAGGAATGTAGTGGTTATATTGGTAGAAGGATGTTGGAGATGGAGTTGCCAGGCAAGAGGTCAACAGGAAAGCCAAAGAGGAGATATATGGATGTGCTAAAAGAGGACATGAAGTTAATTGGGACAAAAGTAAAAGATGCCGAGGATAGAGTTAGGTGGAAACAGATGGTTCGCTGTGGCAACCCCTAACAGGAACAGCCAAAAGAAGATGATGATCAAGGGTTAAATATTTCATTAATTTAATTCATACAAGCCATTAATGTTCGTGGGAAATCACTTAGCTATTGTTTTTTTTAAGATGATCCCTGTTTCGTTTTCTATGTGATAGGCACTAAGTAATCCAACTGTGGCATTAGACAGAAAAATATTTGTAGATTGTAACCCAGGCATGGAAGGCAGTAAAGCTAATAGTGATGTCAGATGTAAGTAAAGCTGTACATTAGAATTATAGGTTCATATAGGAATGCTTTAACCTACACTCTCCTTTGATATAAGAACATTTTATTTGCAGGAGCCTTCATCCATATATTTTACTTTTGTAGGGATATTCCGGTAGATTTTAAGTATATAGCAGAGCCAAGTATGCACTCAATGCCAGCAGTGACTTTATCTCCAAATGGTAAGCTTATATTTCTATTTTATGTGGGATATTTTAATTTTAAAAGGTGTAATCATATTTAACATTTTTCACTTAACATCCAAGATTTCTGAATACATTATCTGGCTTTTGAAGTATGTAAATGTTGCTGAGGACAATAACAGAATTACAGAGTTGAAAGGGACCTTGTAGGTCATCTAGTCCAACCCCCTCGCCCAAGCAGGAGACCCTGCACCATTTCTGAGAGATGGCAATCCAGTATCTTCTTGAAAGCTCCCAGTGGTGAAGTTCTCACAACTTCCGAAGGCAACTTCTGTTCCATGGGTTGATTGTTCTCACTGTCAGAAAATGTCTCCCTATTTCCAGGTTGAATCTCTCCTGGATCAGTTTCCATCCATTATTTCTTGTCTGGCCTTCAGGTACTTTGGAAAATAGATTGACACCACCCCCCACCTCTTCTCTATGACAATCCCTCAAATATTGGAATACTGCTATAACATCTGACAAAAGCAAAAAATACATTTTGTGGCAGAATGGCAGCTAGTTTTCTTAATACTTTACTTTAAATGCTGGTAACCCTGCACTCATTATCAGACTTATTTCCATATTTCCCTTGTATGTTTTCCGCTTTGACAGCTATTTTTCTTGTCTCAGTGTTGACTTTTACATTGTATTTCAAGTTATCTTTCTTTGCTATGTGGTGTGTATCTTCTTTGGATGTCAATTTGCAAGTTGAATTCTTGACATTATGCTGTACATTAAACCAGTAATGCCAGAAATCCTAGTAAATCTAATGTTGGGATCAAGCTGGTAAAATTGCAGGCATTTGCCCTCGGCAGACAATTTTTTACATATCTGTAGCGTACATTTTTATATGTTATAGGAATGTTTGATTCTTAAAATCCATGAGAGGTAGGAGATTCACACGTGCATTAATATTTTACCTCAACAGGAAAATGGCTTGCCTGTCAATCAATGGACAATCAGATTTTGATTTTTGGAGCTCAAAACAGATTCAGGCTAAACAAAAAGAAAATCTTCAAAGGTCATATGGTGGCAGGCTATGCTTGCCAAGTAGATTTTTCACCTGATATGAGGTATGTATTCTACTGTTTCTATATACTTAATATGGATTACATATCACTTTTGTTTTTGTTTTCAAGTTTGACTCCACAGGTAGAGAGAGATATTTATATAAACCCACCATATAATTGTCAAATGTTTACTGTATGTAGAAGTCCTTAAGACAATTGTTGATCAGAATATAATACATATTATTGGGCTACTACATATACCCTAATTAGTGGCCTTGAGATTTGGACTTTGGACTACAGCAGCTTATCAAACCCTATATTATATGGATATCCTGCAGAATTTGGACAGCCTCTTTTTTGACCCATGGACTAATTTCCAAAATTCCTGTGATGACCAAAAAGTATCCATCTGAATTTACTTTGAGAAATACAGGGGGAAAGAAGGAGCTATTTATTTATTAAATTTATTCAGCCATCCATCTTAACAAATAACTTTAGGCAGCTAGCAGAACTTCCTGGCCACAGCCGCTGAGGGAAATGTTTAATGTTCGTAGCCCTCCAGAAAGCCAGCAAGGTTGAGATATCCAAATCTCAGGATGCAGCTTTCCCTAGAACAGGGAAGGTGAGACTCCTAGCCTGAACAAGATAGCACTGCCTGATAGACAGAGTCTGGAGCATATTCAGCCTGTCAGCATACCGCAGTGTGTCCAACAGCACAGGCATTGCAGCATTCAGAATTGTAGCTGTAGTTTCTAGATGCTTTTCAAGGAAAAGGAAATGAGGCCTCATTGCAGTAATCCAAGTGGGAAGTGACCAAGGCATGAGTGACTAGGGGCAGAAATTCTTGATCCAGGAATGGGCAAAGTTGGCATACAGGATGGATTTAGGTAAGGGCCTTATCATCATGGCAACCAACTGCTCCTTGAGTGTATCAGCTCTGTCGGGGTGGGGGTAATACTACTCCATCCCATTAAAGATTGAAATTCAGGATAGTCTAAAACCACGCTTACTCAACGTCATTTGGGTTGAATCGAAGCCTGATTTTTCCCCATGCGGTCCTTAGGAAAAACTTTTAACGGTATCACTTGGAACAGTTGGAGGTGGAGATGTATAATGGAGTATCATCAGCATATGATCTACGTAGACTCATAATGACAAATTACCTCATTCAGTGGTAGCTAATGTGTTATTCCACTCCAAGAAGGTCTTTCAAGCAGTAATTGAAAATCCACATCAAGACAAAATCCCAGCCAGTGTGCATGGTCTTGGAGGTGGTATCAGAAACAGTTAAAAATACAAGCTTTCCATACTTTTTTTGCTTAGAAACAAAAGTGAGCTTCATGTAAAAATCTTAGTCTTATGTATGATTTTGCATTCCACACTCAGAATTGCACTTGATTTTCAGTATAAATGTAAACCCATACAGAGCTGAGTAGACTGCTTTATTGGGTACATTTTTGCCAAAACAGATAATCTGACATTACGGACTAGGTCACTATCCTGTCTTTCTGCTCATTTGAGAAGACTTCTGATTAAGCATCCTACGTTTTTGAAGCAGCTGCATTGTCATGTTTTCCCATCCTAACAAATACATTAGGACATCAAGGCAGCTAAGAGTAGTAGAAAATCTACAGACTGTAAAACTATATAGGGAAGGTGTAACTGTTCTCCGTTAAAATGTATGCTATTGTTCCAAATTGGTTATGCTTAAAAAATTATTTTGTAAATTACCTCCATGTGTAATTTTTTCTTTTTTCTTTTTTTGAAACAGCTATGTGACCTCAGGTGATGCAGATGGGAAGTTAAATATCTGGGACTGGAAGACCACAAAACTCTACAGTAGATTAAAAGCCCATGACAAAGTCTGCATTGGGGCAGTGTGGCACCCACATGAAACATCCAAAGTGATCACTTGTGGATGGGATGGTCTCATTAAACTGTGGGACTGAAAGCTGAACTATAGATGTTTTATTCTCTAATCGGACAGTTAATAAATGGTACTTCTGGATCCATATGCTACAACAAATAAGGACGTGAATATGGCTGATTCAAGTACTTCAGTATTAGAATGTGCACCCAGCACATTGGAAAATCAGACATTTGAAATGTTGCCATATTGCAAATCACTGCACAAATTGACTAAATATGCTAGACCTTCCAGATATTAAAAGAATTAATGGAGACATGTTCCTACAACTCTTTTTTTTTAATGAAACTGAAGCCAAAGCCTCACAAGCTTCACTCGGCTTTCCAAATGCACAATTTGGAAGAAAAATGTTTTCATGTTACCATAATATTCATGTATTAGGAAGGTTTTTCTTAACCTGATGGGAATCTGAACACAGTTGCTAAAGACAATAGGATATTGTTTCCATGTATCTTTTATAGAAATTGCTACCCAGATTTTGGGGGGGAGGGGAGGATTTAATAAAAAGTGTTAGTCATATGGAAATACCTAAAGCTGTAAATAAATTGCAGCCCGGGGAGGTGTGCGGGGATAGTCTGCTTTCTCCAGTCTTTCAGCATAGCTACAGAACCAACCCTGATGCAGAGCACCTGTCTGATTGTATTTTAGGAACCCCTTTTCATAATCCCATAGAAAAAACCTGTTGTGTTTGCTGATGAATTAATTTCAAATATATGCTGAAGAATTTTATCTACATTGATCATTACTGCTTTTTGTTCTGTTTTGCATTGTTTAATCCTGATAGCAAATCAGACCCTCATTCTTATTCAAAGTTTTAAATTTTATAATACAGAAATTCAAAGAACACAATATAGGTATATAAAATGTTTAAGAAGTACTTTACCAAATGTGATTTCAGGCATTTTATCAGAAACCCAGTCAGCCAATGGAATTAGTGCAACGGAAGCCATTAGTGAAAGATTCATGATCCTATTCCAATTACAGTCTTGTAAATAGGCTTTTAATATGTTTATTATTTTTGTTTGTTTATTTTACAAAACATGTTTGTTTTGTGCTCAACTACTGTACAGATATCTCAATTCTTATTTTTACAAACTTATTTTTAATAAATGCTTTATATACAAATGCAGATTTTAACTTGGCACACCATCTGAAGCATTGTGCATTTTAAAATATTTGGTATAAATATAACTGCAGCATGAATCAGTTTTACCTGAACTTATGGTATTGGACGTTATGAAAGAACAACTTTTGGTAGTGGGCATCTTTGGCGTCAAAAGTAGACTGTATGGCAGGTATATGTTGTTTCACAATAGAGTTGTGTCAGTGCTGCCATTCTGTTGGCAGAATGCATCTGTGTAAATGATGAATTCTTCACAACTTGTCTACGTATATTCCATGTGTGTACTTTCCCAACTATATCTCCAAATTTGTTTTGGAGAGAAAGGATTCTTTCATTGCTTCATGTTGTGTATGCATAGAAAATAGAGAAAGTGACATAAATTGATAGTATGAACTATGAAAGTATCCTGATCACCACATGTGCATTTATCTGAAAGCCACTTTGTACAAATTTCTCAAATACCATCAAATAGCATCAGCCCTACTACAGAATAATGGGTGTGGTAAAAGAGTCGCTTGGGAAACAGTATTGGCTTTCTCACGAATTTCACTTTGTATTCAAAAAACACTATGAACTCTCTTGTATTTTTACATATTTATAGAAAGCAAGGAGTTAATGGATTGTATTTCTTGTATAATTGATGTATCATTATTATTCTGTCCGCAAGTCAAGTTTGTATGTAAGGAAAAATATATTTAATAGTGAAAGGGACAGAAAATAGCCAAAATTAAACTTTTACTGCAATCTGGCTCACATATAAAAACTGTTCTTAACTTGTGTCTGCTTATGTTACAAGCTAGATAATTTACACCAGCTGGAAATGAAATTTATATAAGCATGCTGTTTCAAACATACGGGCTTTAGGTAGATGATCAGGTGCCACGTTTTAATAAAAGTTCTGTTAATTTCACCCTTCACTATAGCTGCATTAATTTCTCTCAATTGGGCTCTGAGTTTCATCCCTTCATTAAGTACATCTCTTCAACAGGCTGGGTTTTTTGTGAAAGCAGAATGTGTTTGGGATTGTCCCAATTGAAGAGTAATACCGTGATAAAAGTGGGTTGCAAGTATATGTTGAGTGTACCATGGATCACTTTTTCATCATTGCTCGACTGAGTTTTCATGGAACTTGTAGGCTCAAAATACCTGGACAGGAATAAATGAGGCAAAGATGTAAATAGGTTAGACTCCTCATTAGCTATATTCAGAGCATGCCTGATCAGTTTGTCAAAAAGGACAGGATGGCGGGGAAGAGCTCTCAGTTGTAACTGCCACATTGGCATAAAGAGGATCTTTATGACATTTCTTGTACTACTGCTTGTTTTATTTCTGTAGGGATATTTGAAAAAAGCAGCACTTGTAACTTTTATTTTATTTCCAACCAAAAGATTTATTACTCACATTTTCATGCATCCATGTATATGTATCTAACTCAGAGTCTGTCAAGCCAAGTTAGAGTTCCAGAAGAACCTTGTTCAAAACAATATAGTTCTCGTCCATTTTTATCCGTGGCTAGGCTTGGCCAGTTACAGTTTGGTGCCTCTCTCACACTTCCATGTGTTTTTAAATTTGCATGTTTTCGCAAACCAGATCATATAGGAATCATTTTATTCTGAGAGTTGCTTCGTGTTTTGAAAGTCACTTCTTGTATCTTAGAAATTTTTGTTCTGGTATTTTTCCACTTGCTCCATGAGCTGAAATTTTCTGTAAGAAAATCATTCTATTGGCCTGCTTTGAGCAGGTCTCATTCACTCCTTCCTTATTTCTATCAATGAATAAGTGCATTCAGCACCAGATATACATATGTGCATTTTTAATATAAGTACTAAGTTACAAATCAATATCAATTAACAAGTGATAAATGATGTTTTAAAAGTAGGGGGTAAGAATATTTTAAAGGGAAGGATAGCGACTAACCTAAAGGTTGCTAAATGAACATTTCAGCAGAGTTCACCACTGGCCACACTGACTGAAGCTAGTTAGAAGCTCAAGTTCACAACCTCTAGTATTTCACAAGTTCAAAAGAAGTAGGTAATCACATCCTATTGTATGCAGTTTTTCTGTTAAAAAAACAAAAGTGTCCGGAAGAATATTGTTTTTTTTCCCTGCCCAAACCCAGCAATAAAAGACAATGGTGGTACTGGTATTAAGGTTCTTGGAGGTTTGGTTTTTTTTTAATTAATGACTGAAGGATCAGGAAGGTTTTGTATTACATTTGTTTATCTATGAAAATGGTTTCCCTACAACTGCCATTTAATATTTATTCCTTTGACTTGTATGGCTGCCCTTCTCAGTAAGTAACCATAAGCAAATATCTTAAAAACAAATTCTTTTTGGAGATACAAACCTTTCAATACAAAAAATACCAGAATGAATGCTTGTTAACAACTATCAGGAGACAAGATCCTTAACACCTTCAGTACCCCAGCAGCCTTCAGTGCCTTGTGAAAGGCCAGGGTATTTGGTATCCTATGGAGAGAGAATGTTTTATAGCAGGGGTCCCAACCTTTTGGATCTCAGGGACCACTAAATAATTTTAAATCCCGCGGATCGCTAAGATGATCAGCCTAATAAGTGACCTCTGATTTAGTGCAATATAAAAAATGCAAATAATTTTTCTGAGGGCCACCAAAATTTTCTCATAGACACCAGTGGTCCACGGACCACTGGTTGGTGACTGCTGTTCTATAGCAAGAGTATCAAACTCACATCACGTGTTATATTGGGACTTTTCCCCTTCGCTAAACCAGGTGTGGGCATGGCCAGCGATGACGCAACTGACCCGCGGGCTGTGACTTTGACAGCCCTGTTCTATAGGGTGAGCGCTACTGCAGAAAAATCATCTA
The DNA here is from genome assembly GCA_032468195.1 of Cerberus rynchops. Lineage (NCBI taxonomy): Eukaryota > Metazoa > Chordata > Lepidosauria > Squamata > Homalopsidae > Cerberus > Cerberus rynchops. The sequence continues at coordinate 84,049 of JANHFJ010002278.1, forward strand.
TCCTAGGCTTCACTAGCTGGCATTCCCTGACCAAGAGGACGAATATTCCCTGCCCGCCTGATCAAATGGATGAGTAGAAAGAATAAATCCCTCAGCCAATCCGGCTTCAAGCAATGAAGGACTTTAATGGTGACAACTGGCACCTTGAATTGCACCCAGAAGCACACTGGTGACCAGTGCAGCTCATGTAGTGGCATTAGTAACTGACACCATTTACTACCTGTGCTGCTGCATTTTACTTCCAAATTATTTTCAAGTGAAGCCCATGTAGAGCAATTGCAGTAATCCAGATGGGAGGTCATGAATGATGGTGAGCAGGGGCCATGCAATGACCAGGTGTAGATTAAGCCTATAATAGAATGTGAGAATGACCTGGGGGTGGGAGTAGAGAAACTGCCTAGGGAAGAATCGGATAAAGGGAAAGGAGCCTAAAACTGAGTAATGAGTGGAAGAAAAAAAAAACTTTAGAAAGCAGCTGCCCTGACTTACCAGGCGGTAAAAAGAAGACAGCATGTACTTTCAGACATGCAAGATTCTGTGAATGTACCCTTAAATTAGTTCATCTTGTGTTTTTGACTCAAGAGGCTGACAGAACCAGAATAACATTCATAGGTAAAGAGAATACACTGTTGTTTTTTCAGCAGACACTGCTGAATGATATTTTTTTTCTATTCAGTATGTTTTAATATTTTCTATCAAGGTGACTCTCAAATTATCAAATTGAGCATAAAAGGACATGTTTCACACTTCTATTTCGTGTCTCGGGCTTTGTATTTGCCCAGTACAGAATGAACTTGATTTCCAACAGAAGATTTTCCTTTTCACACACATGGATGGGGTTTTTTAAAACAAAAGTGTGAAAAGCCTGAAGTCCTTCTGTTTGTTCTTTGAGGAGACTATTACCACAACACTATCATTGACACTAACTTGAAAGAGGATCACAAAGAAATGTTGTATTATCTATTTTATACTATACCTCAGAATCAGATTTCCAAAATTCTTCACTGTAGTAGTTTCCTTACCTGCTTTGAGACTATCAAGCCAAAAATATTAAAAGTAATTAAATTTGAGGCAATGTGTTCCAAAAAGATTTCTTTAAACGGGTCGAGCAAATGTAGTTGTATACATCAGAAGTCACGGTTGATTAAATGGGCTGTAAGACCAACTCAGCGGGAGAATTAACCATGCATTTCAAGAATTTCCACATTCGTATATTCAGCTCAAACAAAAAGACCTTGATGGTAGAAAGTGAGAATTCTCAGTAAAGGCCACAAGGGAGTAACAATGAAATGGTGCTTTAGGATACTGACTGTGATAATTCAGTGGCTGAATCAGCTATGTTAAATGAACTATTCCATTTTGTTATATTTTTATACTGAAACCATGCAAGGTTTTTTTTAAGGCTAATATGATTTTAGAGGGCTTTGACAAGTAATACCATACTAGAACAGTTCTGTCAAGCAGCTGCAAGGCATTCGTCTGTTCTAAGAGAAAAAAAATACAAGCCAGGCTTGCAAAGGAATCAAGAGATGTGATGTCTGCTGAAATGAATTATTGTGAGATAATTGTTGCAGATACCAGCATTAGACAAGCATCCATCAGAAATTTTCTGGCTACATTTTGCTGGGTTATAGTCATTTTCTTGCAGAGCGCAAAGCAGCATTTAGAGACCTCATTTGCATTCATGCTGGACATTACAGTCTTCACACATTTCCACAGCTGTCAGTTATCCCTGCCAAAGGGGAAGCAAAAAGCTGATCTTGGATGTTAAAGAAAGCATGTGTGATGTGGATGGCATGGCTTTGTGTATATGCCATCGCAGTTCTGTTCTAACTGTGTAAGGTTGTCTGTCTAAAAGAGGGAATATGGATTAGTGTATGGTATTTCCGTGAGCTTGAACATGTTCACCCCTTCCTTCAGTTTGAAGTTTCAATGGCGTTGAACAAGGAGGACATATGATGGGTCCTCATAGTGGTGGCCATTACAGTGTTCCTGAGCTCACATGATTGCAATTCAGGTATTGGGCAATTAGCTCGCCTTTATGTTGTCGCAGCATCCTGCAGTCATGTGATCGCCATTTGTGACATTCACTGCCACTTCCGACAAGCAAAGTCAATGGGAAAGCTGACAGAAGGTTGCAAATAGCAATCATAAGACTGTGGGACTCTGTGACATTTATCTAGGATAGCAGCTAGGGCTGCTGCAATTGCTGTTGGTGTTATCACCTGATATTGCTTAGTGATGGAGTTTCCGATCCAAATGATATTGGCAAGCAAGGACGACCAGTATGAGTTCTTGCTACACTGGGGGCGTCAAACTGGTGGCCCGTGCACAAGCCATGCCCACCCCAGCTCTGCGAAGGGAGGAAATGTTGTGATATGTCATGTGACAGCAACATGACACCATGAGTTTGACACCCACGAGCTATATGATAACAAAAATTCTGATGCGCACAAAAAAAACCCACCGTTTGCTAAACGTTTTTGGATAATAAATTACTGTACTTCTGTGGAGAGGCTTATATTATTATTGTTGTTACCGCTGTTGTTGGTTGCACAGTCAGATGTTTAGACTGGATTTGGCATTGAGGGACCTGAGATAGGGAGACATTGATAGTGTTAAAGGTATCATTATAGGATGTACGCTGTTCCAAGGAAAGCTGACTTCTGAAATTGACTGATAGTGATTTTGTCAATGTGATGGTGTGCAAATGGTGCTATTTTCTTTCTTTCTTTCTTTCTTTCTTTCTTTCTTTCTTTCTTTCTTTCTTTCTTTCTCTCTCTCTCTCTCTCTCTCTCTCTCTCTCTCTCTCTTTCTTTGTCTAGAAGATGTCACTAGTTTAGTGATGGCGAGCTATGGCATGTGTGCCAGAGGTGGCATGCAGAGCCCTCTCTGTGGGCATGTGCGCTGTCACCCCAGCTCAATTCCACCGCATTTCTCCCTAGTGCTTCTCGCCATCATTGAATGATTCAACAATGAAACAAGCACATGGAAGAAAAAAGATCTCACCTCTTGCAGAGCTGCCAGTGTTGGGATACCTTGCCTCCCACTGTCCAGCTTGTGTTTGGGTCTCTGCCATGCACATATGCGCCTTGTAGTTTGGCCATGCAAGCACATGCACATGCTGTTTGGGTACTCAGGGGCTAAAAGGTTCGCCATCATGCCCTAGTTAATCAGCTGCTAAAAAAAGTATTCCAAGGGATGCTGCCTGCAATAGAAGCTCAGAGACTGTTGTGAAAAGTCTTTCTCGGTCCAGATTGGGTTGCCTTATACAGCAAATCTTGTAAACAGAAATAAAGCAGAAAATAGAAAAGATAAATAGAACAAACTATCTAACTATCTAACTAAAAAAACCCAATCAAACTCAATTGTAAAACTACCATGACATCGATTTAGATTACTTTAGATAAAAAAATTACTTGTTTTAAGCAACGAATTAAACTCTGACTCTGTGGAATCATATTGTCCTATCTTTCCTTTGTAGCAATCAATAGCCACTCCAAAGGCTTAGCTATCTGGGACAGAGGTGTGTCTCTAAAGATAACGATTCCCTTTGCACATACATGCTAGTCATTCCCGATTTAGGGGGTGAC
>JANHFJ010002281.1:50747-62145 GCA_032468195.1 Cerberus rynchops
ATTCCCAAACCAGGTTGTGATGTTGCCCATCAGGATGCTCTCTACAGTGCAGGAATAGAAGTTCCTAAGCACCTTCAATCTCTCCTGTTGAAATCGAAGGGTGTTACCTCCGGCTGGATTACGCCGAGTGCGTTTGGAACGATAGCCGGCTGTTTTTGGAAGTTTGGCTAATGGATGTCAGTAATGATGAGTGGAGACGAATTTGTCTGGTAGCTGCTAAGTGTCAGGAGGCCGGATTTTTTTTTCTCTAAACAAGCGACAGTGTGTGTTGTAATCATAAGCAGATTTCTCAGCCCAGAAAACTGAGCCGCTTAACCCTGCGGTGCTGGCAATTCGAATGATTCCCCCCGCCCCCCCGTATACAATGAATCAAACACAGGGATGCCAGCCAAACCTTGGCATCAGGAGATTAAAGGGGGGGGGGAGAGAGAGAGATGGAAGGAGGATGCTTTTGGAGAAAGAACCGGAGACAACAAAGCTTCCCAAATTCCACTTATCTCCCCGACACCGATGCTCGACAATGTGAGAAGTGCGGAAGGAACATCTTGCAAGATTTAAAACATTATTCAACTTCCTTTTTGGACTCTGCCAAGGACTAAGCCCTTCTCTGCGGTTAGAGAGAAAAAGAGGACGCCGGATAACGTCTTTATTCTGTGTGTGGGGAGGGGGAATGTTTGTCAAATGGCCCAATTATGCCTCTGGAAGCAGTGGTTAAGTTGGGAGCTCTTGGAAGGCAGGGATTGTTAACAAGCATTTAGCCGGGTTGTTGCACTCGGCGTCGGTATCAGATTGTACGGCTGAGATCCTAATCTGTTGCAATTTGGGACATGTAAGCCAAACAACACAGTCGGTGACTTTCCACAATAGGAACGGGCAGCTTCTCAAAAAAAATCAATTTTGTTCTACGCGAGCGGAGTGCCGAAACCTCTTTCTTAGGATTTCTTCTTAAGCCAAAGAAATATTTTCATACAGGATGGGGACCTTAAAAGTACATTTATCTAGGCGGGTTTCACGTCGCTTTCGATTTCAAGGACATTCCAGTCTTTTAAGTTCTCAGAAGTGGTAAACCTGTATTTAAGGGCATTCGCCTCACCAAACCCACCTTCTGTATGTATAACATCCGATTGAATCGGACCGCTTTCTCAACGAAAGGGATTTCACTTGTTCCTTTGTTTTTATTTTATTTGCTGGCTGATGTTGGTGGGGACTCCTTTGATCGGGCTTATTCTCCAGTTCAATCAGCAATGGATTATCATAATGAAGAAGTTGCAATTACAAAGAAGAAAACAGGACTTCCTTTCCCCTGAGTCAGGTTACCGTTCGCAACAACCTGAACATCTGTGAACAGACATGAACTTAGAGTGAAGCACGATGAAGCGGTATATAAGTCTAAGTGTTAGTGCTATCATCTAATCTAATGCAATGTTCCTCCACCTCGTGAACGCGAAGCTGTGAGGACTTCAACCACCTCTCCACCTCTCAAAGTGGAGAAATGTTGATCTGATGGTCCTGATCAGAAGTGGCCAGTGGCTTTTTGGAACGGATGGTCGGTCAACACTCTGCTTCTCTGTTTTAACGGAAGCAAAGGGATAGCTGACAATCCGCCCCTTATTCCCTGGGTGACTCTGTTTGTCTTAGTACAATACACAAACAACAGCCACCTTTTGGCTGACAAAAGCAAGATATTTTGGACACGTGGCAAAGAACTGAGAGCCAATACAGCCTCTAGGTCTCGAGCTTTCCAGGATCTGTCAGAAGCTTATTGTACGCTCAGCTGGATGGGCCAGTCTACGGTTTTGCTCTCCAGTCAAATCGGCTGCTCTCTAAAGATGTTTTCTTCTTCTCTCGCGCGGTGAGGTTTCTCCTTCCAGATGGACAGATTTTTTTGAGGGCGTTATGAGGCTAAAGCATGTTCAACACAATATCATCGCAGAGGAATTAGTTTGTTGGAGAAGAGGAGAGAGAAAATGAGTGCTCAGCCTCATAGGTTGGCAAAGGGACCGTGGAATAGAATAGGAATACAGCTGGAGTTCCAGCAATTCAAGGAGAGAATGCAAAAGGGCCCAAGAATAACTCAGTCCTTCGTTCCATGGACCTGTTTCTCCCAGTTTTCAGCCTATGAAAAAGGGAGCTTTTATAAACAGGAATGTATTGCCTTGGAGAGTTAAGAGGTCGAAAGAATGACCTTGATGCTTATCGAGCCCGTTTTGCTAAATCAGAGATATGTATCTTTTCCCAGCTTCAAAGCACCCCAAGCTTACATTGTGTTGGCTCTATTGGGTTGTGCAATTTAAAGGGATCACAAGGGCGAGGGGGTGTTCTCATAGATCCATGATGGCGAGCCTATGGCATGGGTGCCACAGGTGGCACGCAGAGCTATCTTGCTGGGCACACAAGCTGTCAGCCAACTTACCTCCAGTTGAGCATGCACATACAATTGCACATGCATGCATGCACAATTGCAGAGACCCAGCTGCTCTTCAGGCACTGTGCATGCACGCGATAGCAGCAGGAAGTCCAGCTGGTCTTTGGCGCTCTTCTGCGCATGCACACACAATTGCTCATGTGTGCATGAGTGCCTACATGCATTGTGTGTGCATAACACATGCAAAAGCTGCATGCATGCACAGATGGTGTGGTTGCATGTGCAGCGCACGTGGAGAAGCCGCACGCAAGTGCAGATGGCACACGTAAAGCACATACTTTTCAGCACTCAGTAAGTAAAAGGTTTGCCAGCACTGAGCTATAAGATACTCCACTCTTTCAGGAAATGTTAGATATTCTCTTTTGCATATATTCTCCCCCCCCCCTTTTTCACACCAAAGAAGCTTTCTTTTTTATTATCAAAATAAATTATTTTGTATCTTATATTAGAAAAACAGTAAGTTATTCAAATTGGATAAAGAGTGAAGTTCTGTCAGCAAGCAATAAATAAATCAACATGTTTCTGTATTATCACTGTGGTGACAGTTATGACAATTTGGCCCAAGCAAAACACAATCATCTAAATCATAACCATGTGTGCCATGGTGTCAGGGGACAGAAAATGAAATAATTACCCAACAGTCCTACAGAAGGCAAATGAAGCAAGATTTTGCTCCAACTGCTGTACTGGAAAGCTAGTGTCCAAGAAGGGCATTAAAATTAATGCTAGTAAACAGGGATAAAATTAATGGCATAACTAGGAAGGGCTTCCCAGCTGTCACAAGACTGCATGGAATCCTTTCCAACAGCTTTGTGGTGGAAAAATAGAATTCAAATCTCTGGTATGCTAGGGCAGGGGTGGAAGAAAGGAAGTTGGCCAACTTGTATGTTGCTTCCTAGTCCAATATTCAGGACCCAAAGCTCTTTTCTACCAGGATGATAACAAGATGTGGACAGTGATAAATTGCTCTGGCTGAGATTCAGAAATGGGTACAACATCATCCATTGAAATGCATAAAAATAATGTTAAAATCGTGTTTTTTTTTCCAGTGCGCACATATTCAGCATGTTTTCAAGACAGCAAATAAACAGCCAAATGCCAGTTTGCTAATTGGCAGAATAAGAACAAGCAGAGGGAGCTCTTGCAGTTTTTACTTGCCTCGTTCCCTCAGTACACAACACAGAAACACCCAGGTTTCCTTGGGGAGTAAGCAAGAAATTGCAGACCTCTAAAGAGAAGAGTAGCAGAGAATTGACCAGTTGTAGAACTGTTTCTGAGCAAGAGCAGTCTATCAGAGTTGCCTCTTAAAAGTCTGCTTTCAAAAATCCTCTTGTAAAGAAGAAAAATGGTCTATTTTTAAATGCAATTGTTTGAAAGCAGTGAGACAAGAGATCGGGCATTTTAGAACAGGGTTTCCCAAATAATAACAAAATGATCTTTAAATGTGCCTTTTTGCTTTCTTTATTGAAAAGTACAATGTGAGCATAGTCATTTCTCATGCCTGTGCTTGAGAAATGTCTCATCTACCTAATTAACTTCTATTCTAAACTATAGAATTCAATTTAGGATTTTTCAATATATTCAGATCCAGGAAATGGGTAAATGCCCTCTTGAGAGAGTGGTCATTATCAGATTGAGCCATACACCCTCAGAGGTTAAAGATTAAATACTTTGTACATCCCACCTCTAAAAGACAGAATCAGTTAAGGCAATATACATCTTGTAATAGGGGAGCGTTATTTATATTTTAGTATTCCAATGCTGTCTTTTATATGCCAAGCAAATCTCAAGGAAATTAAGAATTTGATTGCTGGAGCATGAAAATAGAGTGCAGAATCAGAGAGAAGGGCTCCTATATTGCAACATTTTAAGAATTGTTCCAGTAAGTTTGAGCAGATAATTACCAAGCCAGGTGATCCAAAGTTAATCATGTTTGTTGAGTAGAGAAGCCTGTTGGAATCTTCACTGAGTGATGGTGCTTCCCATAGGGTTGAATGGAATAAGTTAAATAAGTCAAGTATTTATTGTGAATCAGTAAAATTAAACAATATTCTTACATAAGAGAAAAAGTTAAATATCTTGGCTAAACAGATAAATACTAGGTGGAATTTACAAGAAAAGCTACATTTTAAATAATTGCTTCAGAGTTAAGACCTCTGCTGGAAGTATATACTACTTATTAGGTAAGGTCTTTCTGTAAAAAATGTAAACAAAAACACTACTGTTTTTTTTTTTAATAGTTGATGTTTTGGTATTATCCATCTGGCTGACTATGTTTTAGTTGTTTCATGGAAGTGTGCAAAAAGAATTGTGCCAGCTCAAGTTCTGAACATATCTTTCACAATGGCATGTGTTAAGATGAAACCAAATTATTAATTTGGATTCAGACATGTTTAATTGATAGAAATCTTAAGATATATGTCCTATACTGTTAATTGACTTACATTTTTCTATTACACTGTATTGAGGAAATGTTCTGAATAACTTCAGAATGAAGTTATGAATGAACTGGAGTTCATTCTGAGAAGGTATTAAGCAAAACAATACAAAGAAGAAAACCTATCAGCCACCATTGAAAAATCCTCCGGCTGAAACATTTGTTGAAAGAGCATGTCATAAATGATGCTAAACAACCTGGTGAAATTTTAAGGCAGTATTACTACTGTCAGTTTGCTACAGTATTAAAATATACTGACAGCAATTAAGTATTTGGTGTTTTCACTGTAATTTTTGGTAAAGATAATAGCAGGTAATGATCGACAAAATAGACCAGCTTTTTTCTTTTATGCTGTGAGCTTGCGTTATAATGGCACAGCAATGTTTCTAGCTGAAAAGGTTTTAGTTTTATTCCATATTCTGTTTCACAGTGATCTGAAATCCACTAGGTAGAAGGAAAATAGGCCAAGCTAGCAATTGTTTTACTCAGGTTGGAAGCTGTCACTTGCATTTTAAAATTTACTTTTTTTTATTTAGGATATTTATATCATGTTTCATGTATACAGAACAGAATGGTCCATCTGGATGTCAATCCAAGAGAAGGAATAGGAAAAGCATCCATTCACATAGTGTGTCACCTCTGCATGTTTTAATGCCAATGTCTGCTCCATTCGATTTTTGTACTGTTTAATTTTGTACTGTTTAATTGTACTGTAACTGTTTTGTACTGTGTGATTACACCAATGGAGGCTCATTCAATTTCACTGCACACATGTTGTGCATTGACAATAAAGATTTGAATTGAATTGAATAGAAGTTTCTTGTGGTATATATTTAACTATATATGTTTCATTGATTTATAGCTAACATTTATTTTCATATGAATGCACTTCTGTTTGGAGAAGCATGCAGTTCTTTGTTCTTCAGGCCAATTGGTTCAGAATGTTTTGCATAGTATATAAAAAGATCAAATCCCTTAAACTTTGTGGAGAAAATATTGTGCAAAACTTAACCAGCTTAGCTTCAGTAGGCTATCTGCATCAAGGCATCTTCAGATCTTCTCTGGCCACCTACTTAAGAACTTCATCTGAAAGTGGAAGGCTAATAAGCTGCAACAGTGTTATGTGGGGGTGCTACAGTTTATTTATTGATTAATTCCACTTCTATCCTGTTTTCCCTTCAAGATACTGCAAGAGCACAATTAATGCATCTTCCCAATTTATCTTCACAACAATCTTGCAAGGCAGATTAGTTTGAGAGAGTGGCACTAGCTCAAAATCATTATCTTTACATGAAGTAATAATCTTCCTGGATTTTGGTAAAGGAATGATCATACTGTGATGCAATATGCATAATAATTTATTTAGTATGAAAAATAAATGCATGCATGAGCAACTGACTGGCCTTCTCTTGCATCTCTTTCCTTTTAATGGAGTCACTTGTCGACCAGTAAAACAATCCATTAAGTTATATATGAACCTAATGTGGGATCTGGTATTTTACTCTGGAAATGTTGACATTTCAGTCAGATGGAAAACTATGGTAGCATTTCAAGAGTGTCAGAAATCAAAACAAAAACTTACAACAACAGAAATGAAAAGAAGGCTAAAATGATTTTTTGCTGGGAACTGTTACAGCCGCCTTTCCACAATTACATTATGGCAGAATAGAGCTAGAGGATTCGCCTGAGCAGGCTTGATCCTTGTATGAAAAATAGTTAAGAGACTGAAGCTGAAAAATGCCATTATTTTTCAGTCTAAGGCTGGGAAAATTAACCCTCCTTGTCCCAAGAGTTTACTAAAAGACGAGGCATAAACCTGATGCCAGATTAAGAAGAGAGGGAGGATAAAGTGCTTACGTTTGGCAGTTATATTCTTTTTTTGTGTGTGATTGGGGATCATAACAAAAGAACGAATGGGGGATCAGTAGGATTCAGTCTTTTGGCCATTGATTCATGCACATGTGAACTGCCAGAGGTTTCTTTATGCCATCAACCACAACAAGAGCAGCATTAGAAACTTTCACCAGAAGCAACATTTTTGCATCTGGAATGTCCGATATGACCCCCCTTTTCTGCCTAAAATGTTTGCATTTTTACAGTCCCCATTTTCCTGTATTTTAGATTGTAAACAACAACGAAGATGTGAAATACATCGCCTCTTGTACAGCAGCTGTTTAAGTGCCTTTGCTTCCCAATTCTGCAAGTGAGGGAGTCTGCTCCTTAGATGGCTTAATGAAAGCTTTTGTGTGTGTGTGTGTATGTGTGCTGACTCCTGGCAACTGTCTGAACAAGTCCCAGCAGTTTTCTTGGCAACATTTCAGAAGTGGTTTGCCCTTGCCTCCTTCCTACATCTGAGAGAGAGGGACTGGTCCAATGTCACCCAGCTGGCTTTGTGCCTAAGGCAGGACTAGAACTCACAGACTTCCAGTTTCTAGTCTGATGCTTTAATCATTACACCAAACTGGCTCCCTGATGAAATCCAAATAGGAGCCCTTAACATATTTTTTTACCACCCCAGCTGCTCATTGTTTCTCACTAAAACATGGATATGTACAGCATATTAAGCCTGGCAGTGAAATGAAACCTAGGGTCTGTGATTATGTAGCAAACAATAAACAATAAGAAAACAAAACTAGATGTCTAAATGTGAATTTGAAATTAGAACTATGGAAGCAACTATTATTGTTCAGTTGTATTACATCAGTTAAAAAAGTATTAAAATTAAAATATTGCACTGGTTAGTAGCTCTCACAATCAGGAACTTATTTCAAGTTTGGATCTCTCACTGTGAAAGCTTCTGCCCTTTGGTTCTTATCTTTTCCTTGGATGTTCTTGGGAATAAATCTAGAACCCTCTTCCTTATAATTATCACTTTATATACTGGATGGCTGCTATCATGCCTTCTCTTCCTTAGGCTAAATATACCAAGTTCCTTTAACCACTCTTAGCACAATTTAGCCTGCATTGTTTCTAGTTCCTGAGCATCCTTTCTGTATTGTGGCAACCAGAAGTAGACACAGTAGTCTAGGTGTGATTTGACCAATAAGACCAATAGAACCATACGGTTATCAGTTAAAGTCAAAGTATGTCATATCACAAAATACAAAGAGAGAAGAAATATTGAGCCCAAAGACTCAATGAAAATATGCTCATTAATTGTAACAAAGGAAAAGCACTTACTTTTCTGGTTTCCCAATAAATCCTACAATGTGTTACACAATAAGGCTTTATGGGACCCACGATTCCTTGGAGTAAATATCTAACCTTCCTCATTTCTACAGCATTGCTGGTCTCACTACTGTCTTGTACACCTTTTGTTTGATTCTTGCTGACACTCTTCTGTCACACAACACTCCTGACACTTTTCTTCATCCATTCCAATCTGCTTTACTTGCCTCTTCACCTCTTTTCCATACTCCCCGTTGCACTGGACTGTTGACCCCTTAAACTCCTGCATCTTCTTGACCTCAGCCTCCTGTAACCTCACTGTTACACTTCCTGCCCTCTTGTTCACACACATGTATTCTGTCTTACTATGACTGACCTTCATTCCTCTTCTTTCCAGAGCATACTTCCACCTTTCCAGGTGTTCCTCCATCTGCTCTCTGCTCTCACTACAGATCACAATATCATCTGCAAACATCATTTTCCATGGGGATTCCTATCTGACCTCATCTGTCAACCTGTCCATCACTATAGCAAACAAATGTTGTAAATACATAGTTTCCAATTCCAAGGATTTTGGTCATGTGACTGTGGGAATGTGACAGTCATGGGAGTTTCAGTCATAAATCACATTTTCAGGATCACTATAGAACAATTGCTAAATGAATGGTCATAAATTGAGTACTATCTATATTTTAATCCTCACTGTATTTACACAGGAGCGGAGTTCAGTTGTTCATATGTCTTTATCAACTGAAAAAACAAAATGCTTTGCCTCTACACACTCTGAGTGGAAATAGTTTCCTTTGAACTTTTTCAACATCAAAGAAGACAATTACTAAAAGAAAATGTTCATAATAAAGATGTGCTTGGGAAATTATCTTGAAATCTATGTAAGATTAATGGATTGCAATGAAAAACTTCTACAAAGTTGCATTTGACCAAAGAAAAATATAGATTAAATTCGCTTCCTTTATTGAATTTGGTGATATTTTGTTGTTCCTACTTCCTTTTTGGGAACATCAGGAAACATAGTTAGAAATGGGCTGAATAAGATCCATAAAGCAAATTTGGATTTTTTTTCTCCATAGGGACAAAGGCTTATCAAGGACTTTTATTATCCTTTTCAGTTGATATTTTAGATCCACCCAATCGGCATTCTCATTGGCCATGCTTGTGCCATATGCCACTGAAAGACCCTTGTTCAAGTAAAACATGAGAGTATCTGTGAACTGCCATTCATCCTTTTATAAAAGCCAAGTTATCACAATATGGATGACTATATGAATTATCACAAGCAATAATTAAAATTTGCTTGTGCTGAACTAAAGACACAAAAATATTATCTAATATTTGGAAATCAGGAAATTGACTTATATTGAATTGGCTGCCTAATTAGTACCTTAGGAAGGTTTCAGGCAGAGCCATTTACAAATCAATGAGGATTAAGCTTGGGGTTTTGCAAATAAAGCACTCGTTAGGACCCTTCTTGACAGAATCCCCAGGATCAGGTAGCTGCCTGGACCGGCAACGAGGACTGCATATTCTGTAATATATCCTGGAGGCCCATCATCTATACTATGATAGATTGACTTCCGGTTTGATGTGGTTGGTGACAGGTTCCTTTGTTTTGCAACACAACTTGTTAATGGTTCATGAATTATGAAATAGCCCAGAGAAGGAACCAATCTACTGAAGTTTAAATGCATTTGCTAAACAGACTAGGTCCTATAGAATTAACATTGGACATTTCCTTTTCAGACTACGTAAAACAGATGACCACAACAGACTTGACTGTGCATTTTTCTGCATTAAAATTTTAGTTGTTGAACTTGTGTCCAGAGTGATTAAGACCTCTTTTCTTTTTGTCCTTGCAGTATATTCAATTTTCAGATAAGTTGCAGTGTCAGGAATGTCTTTCCATCCTTTCAAATGAAACTCCTGAAAAGCCAAAGAAACTCCATCTGCAAAAACAAAAATGTTTTTTTTAGTAGAACAAAGATAAACCCTCAGTAAATATTCCATATAGATCAAAGAGATGATCCATGTCCAAGGTATTATCTCTGATTCTCCCTACCAATTTGATACTGTATTTAGAAAAGTAAATCTAAAAAAAGGGTTTTTTTAAATATGAAAAACTACTGATCCTTCTATATAAATCTATAAACAAACAGTACAATGTTGTACAACAATACAATGCTTTTATATAGTCTTTTTTAAAGTCAACATTGATACAAAGATGGTAGATTTCTGCTTGCTAAACACCTACAGTAAATAGAACTTAAAAATGTCTCCCAACATGATTCTTTTCAGATATATTGAACAAAAAACCAGCAATTCACAGCCAGAATGCTTTATATATTAATAGAGTGATCTAGCATATTTAACAGACACCTATTCAGAAATCTTTCTCAGGATAAATAAATTGTACAAATTAATTCTTGATTCAGAATGCAAAATGATCCATCACATATGAAATTACTGATTAAATCATCTCTATGTTTATATAAACCCTTGCCTTTAGAATTGTAAATTTATGTTTAAGAGAGAGGAATGAAATAAATACACCTAAACTAAAATGCATATTCAAGAAATAAATATCAAATTCTTGCACATGTACACACTTTTTTTCTCATAGTTAAATCCACTTATTGTTATGTGTTGCAACATGTTTTTAAAATGTACATTTTACTATTTTTACTAAACATATTATTATGATATAAATCTTTTGTGGTTAAAAACTAATATGTTATTCATTTCCATTTATTTCTACTTCATAAAATGCATAGGCCCATGATGGAGAACCTATGGCATGGGTGCCACAGGTGGCACGCAGAGCCATCTTGCTGGGCACACATGCACCATTGCAGAGACCCAGCTGGTCTTTGGGCCTCCGCTGTGCATGCATGTGATTGCAGCAGGAAATCCAGCTGGTCTTTGGAGCTCTCCTGCGCATGCACAGGCGATTGCTCATGTGTGCGTGAGTGCCTGCGTGCAGCATGCATGCACTGCATGTGCAAAAGTTGCATGCATGTGCAGATGGTGCAGTTGCACATGCAGCACACATGGAGGAGCCGCACGCAAGTGCAGATGGCACGTGCACAGAGCGTACTTTTCGGCACTCGGTAAGTAAAAAGTTTGCCACCACTGCCTTACAGCATTTCAGACAAATGGTTGTCCAATCTCTTCTTAAAGATCTCCAGTGATGGAGCAACCCCATGACTTCTGGAGGGCAGGCAAACACCACACTTACCAACACTGATGTTGTTATCTAGTCAGGTAATGAGATGTTTGCAACCAAACAGCCAAGCTAAGAGAGACTCCAAGACTCCAACCGGAGAAGGAAAGTCCCACTTGGGTGGAGCAGAAAC
>JANHFJ010002282.1:65909-77542 GCA_032468195.1 Cerberus rynchops
AAGCATTTCACTGCATATCGTACCATGTATGACTGTGTATGTGACCAATAAATTTGAAATTGAAATTGAAATTGCAAGTGGGGTTTGGAGAACTTGAAAATTTGTATACCCTGTACTGGTGCATCATTGTTGGTCATTTTTTTTAGTATTATGGAGAAACTCAAATCTATCTATCAGCTGTATAAAACCACCAGAACTCAGATGTCCAGGATTTGTCATTTGATTAGTGAACCCCACTATTATAATTACTTTTTCATTAGTTGGGATTCAGATAACTTTGTTTCTTTTTGTAGACTGCCAGTGTGATGTAGCTGGAGTACTAAGTGGGATTAGAGAATGTCAGCAGGTAAAAGCATTTTATTTACTATATTCTATTTTACATTTAAAAAAATTACAGAAGTCTTTTTATGCAGTAAAACAATATAAATGTATTGATATTTTTATTTAAGATTAAAATTACAACAATCAAAACTAATACAAATGTTAAAAAATAGAATAATAAGAATTTTTTAAAAAAAGAAAGAAAAAAATTATAGTAAAGAAAAATGGAAATATATAAATAAATGACTTTCTCCTTCTTCAGAACAAGTATAAACAATTTTAGTGACTTATTACTTTATCTTAAAATACAACAAATATCTTCTTTGTCCAGAAACAAATCCTTAAAATCTTGTTCGGTCCTGATCAGAAAAAGTAATTAAAGATTATCAGATAGAACAACATATCTATTTTAACCTTGATAAAATAAACCAGCATTATATTCCTTCCATTTATTTTTAACAATCTTTACTTTCTTCAAATAATGAATTGGAATTTGATTTCTTTTCATTGGTTCTTTGTCCCTTCTCACAAAATTCTTCAAAACTTTTAACGTCTCTTTTGTAAAATCCAAGGTATGAAAACTACCCAGTTTTAATTGAATATCCTTTTAAAGACATTAGCAGGATTTTTCTTTTGTATGTGCAGTGTAATATTGTTCTTCACATCATTCTTGTAGCCTGTCATTTGAAAATTCATTTTCAAGTCAGTCTCAATTTTGTCAGTTAAAACTTGTTGCTCTTCCATAACATCTTTTAAACAATCTATCCATAGAGGCAGACACTCATACAGTTAGTGATACAGCTTTGTTCTTTGTCATTGCTTTTTAATTTCTTTATCATACTGTAAGTGTTCTGGAGAACACTAAAATAATTTACTATGTTAAAAATAATAAAAATAACTACATTTCAAGTTGTAGATTATTTGTTTAAGTTCAGCACTCCATAAATAGTCTCTCATTCTTATCAATGATGAAAGATCTTCCTCCATAACTGATTGGTGACTCAGATTGTGACTCCTAGAATTTGTGAAGAAATTAATTTAACAGAAACGTGAGCATATGTTCTGATATTCTTAGGACAATTTCCAATGTATTTCACCTTATAGAGTAGCTGCAATAGAAAGTTAATGGAAATTCACAAGATAATGTTTTCAATCTGTTCTACTGCCTGGAACCTGTTTTCTGAATTGTAGGAGGACATCAGACATGTGCATTTCTAAGGAAGCAATCCAATCAAATATTCTGTTTGTGTCTATATGTCCATTTACCACATAATGTCCAAAGCTTTCCTCTGTGCTACTGTTGATTTCAATGGAAAGATTGAAACCCTCCTTGTTTTTTTCCTTCCAACTCTCCCCTTATAGTTGGGCGGTGAATGTTACTGCAAACCTAATGTTTGTGGAGGTCCTTGTGATACTTGTGAAGCTGGTTATTATGGCCTGGAAACAAAAAATTATTTTGGATGTCAAGGTACAGTATGACTTTTTAAAAGCAAAACTTTGATACAGAATAATACATTTCTGAAAAGATTGTTTACATATTATTACTATATAACAGCTTGGTTCACAAACATTTTGGAATGTATTTTGTACGTATGCAATTTTGAGCCTTCTAAGTAAAATCTAGGAGGTTAATCCCACTTCAGTTAGGATAGGGAATAGATATTTCAAAAGAGGCAAGGGCAAGACAGAACAAGCATCAAAGAAAGCTCCCATTCATAGCTCCCATACAATCAAACTCATTTATAATTGTAGCTTTTGATAAATATTTTGATTAAATAAGATATATTTTAAAATAGATGGCCAATATAATAAATATTCAATATTTTGCAAAATATTTTAGACTTTAGTATGAGAATCATTTAGAAGATAATGGTGTCTTCTTCAATAGTGACCCACATGAAAAGATAGATAAACCTGTACTGGAAGTACCGTATGAACCAGACCTCTTATAAATGAGATGGCCTTCAACGTTTCTTCTCACTCTGTGATTGAAAAAAAATCTTGTTCATCTTTCTTTCTATAGAAACCTATAGTACTTCTAGTAGTGTGTTGTATTTGTTCTCTGACCAAAAGTTAATTTTGTTCTTATTTTTCACTGGCAGGATGCAAATGTGACGTGGGAGGGTCTGTAAGTCATGTCTGCAATGACCTGACAGGTGATTGCCAATGCAGAAGGCACATAATTGGGAAAACTTGTACAGAGTAAGTAAAATGGGAAGATTTGTTTTGTGGCATCCCTCTTCAGTTATGCAAAGCAGGAAAATCACAAACCACCTATATATTCCCTCATACTGCAACAAACCCACAAGGTTTAAGGAAAGAAAAACATAATAACTACAAAGTGTATTTTGTTAGGCATTATTAGACATTTTCTATCTAGAAGCAAGCTTCATGATGATAATGTATTATGGAATGAGCTGTGATTTACATACAAAATTATATATTTAAGTAGTAATAGCAATAGCACTTAGAATTATATACTTCTTCATAGTGCTTTACAGCCCTCTCTAAGTGTCAGCCTATTGCCCCCAACAATCTGGGTCCTCATTTTACTGACCTCGGAAGGATGGAACACTGAGTCAACCTTGAGCCAGTGCAAATTGAACTGCCGAGTTATTGGAAGTTGGCAGTCTGCAGAAATAGCCTGCAGTACTGCATTCTAACTACTGCTCGTGTACTATGTTCCTAGATGGATTTCATGGGGCTGCATCCCAGTTGTGAATCTCACCCAACAAGCTGCCCATTTGCTCGTTTCTTTTTAGTTTTGCTTTTGGTGAAAGCAGTTTTGTTTAAGTCTGAGATTAATGCTAATCCTGATATTTTGCTTGTAAGGGCTGTGCTATTTCTCTTTTTATATTAATGTACTATGTACTTAAATATCCATGTGTTATAGCATGATTTGAATTTTGGATTATTGAAGTTATTTTTTAAAGACAAAGCAGGAAATATGGTACTTGAATAAATGATAAAATATATTGTTGAGGTTAAGTAAATTAAAGCTTCATGTATAGGGGCAGTGTACTTTGCTAGGGATCTTATAAGCAGGAGGAAAATTATTGTCTTAAATACAAATTTTCCAATGGGTTGTGAAAAACAGTACGCTAAACAAATTTTTGACCCAGTAGAGTCTTATGTTAAAATATAACATATTAATGTTTAAAAAGAAAGCAAGACATTGTTATTATCTCATTTATGAAAGGCCTGAAAAGAATTATTACCTGCCTGATTTACATCACATGAAGTTTGAAATTGAAGATGGTACAACTCCTAATGGAAGAGGAGTCCGGTTTGGTTATAATCCTCAAGAATTTCCTGGCTTCAGCTGGAGAGGTTATGTGCAAATGTCTTCAATACAGGCATGTACTTTACTTTGGTCCAGATATGTCGTGTGAATTAATCCTGGTCTGACTGCACCATCTCTTTAATCCTACTGTAATTGTTTTCACAGATTTAAATCCCTTTCTTTAGTTTTGCCTACTCCCTGTTTAGAATTGTTGGATCATGTCACCTAACTTCTTTAAGACAGGAAAAACAATAGTTGTGATCTAACACATTTGAAATGAATAAGATTAGGAAAAACTGTTTTAGGTGGTGAAAGAGGAGATAGAAAACCCAGCATTCTTCAATAAAATTTGGTTTCTTTATTACACTATTTTCAGAAAAATCTAAGTGGTGATTCCATCTAATTTTCTTAGCAGTAATTAAGACATCCTGGAGTGGCAGATTGATTACCTATAACAATTTTTCACAACAATTAGCTGCTTAGGCTTTATAAACCTTGGGATCCTATGGTTCTTCTATAGCCATATAGAAACATTTGACATGCCTTTTTTCAGAAGCAGTGTTGGGAATTAATAGAATTCAACCCACTAAGAGTGGTTGTGTGTTACAAAACCTGAATTTTTATATGAAAAAATATTGATAATCTAATCACAAAAAGGAGAAATATATTCAGAAATTAAATTACCTGTAGGTTTTGATTCGTTAATTGAATTCCTTTAAGTGGTATCTATTTATTTAGCATTGGGATTTAGCATTAGAAACCCATGTTTTCCCAAACACCAATTAAAATGTGATTTATATGTATGGTTAAATTGAAAGCAACTTGTGACACCACTAGGAATTATTCTTGGTTATTTTCTGTGACATTGATTTATGAGACATGAAATTACAGCCCATCTGCTTCCACTGTACTGGCCAACATCATATTTGAAAATAAGAACAGTGAGAGTAGGTCTAAATTATTTGTAGTCTTCTGAGAAAAAAATGGAGGTAATTCTCCATTTTCACACAAATATACTTGAAATCAAATTGTTACATTTTTATGAACATAATAAAAAGAATGATTTTGAAGAAATGATTGTCTTCAAACAATTATAAGAAGAGGCGTAATGCATGGAACTATTTCCAACTGTATTTTTTGCATTGGTAATGATAGTGATAATACATGATATATAATATTAATATATTAAAGGGAGAGACACTCTATTTTTCAAATTTCTAATATAAAATTGGCCAGACAATGGCCATAATACAAAGTATATAATATTTATTGTTAGAATGCAATATTTCACCAAATTAGCATCAAAGGTAATTGGATAACACTACATGATATAATAGGCCCTCACTGATTCACTTGGCAATCTTACCAGAAACAGAGACCCTGAATTCAATGGGGTTTATTTTCAAGAAGATACATACCGGTAGAAGAAAGTAGCCTTGGAAATGAGCCTCAGGCTATTGACGAATAAGGCATTATATCTAAATAATATCAGTTTATATATTTGATTGGATTTAATTGGGAAATGTTTTGTTCTTTTTGGACCTAGAGTAAAGTCTACCCATAGTATTGCATTTTCTAATGTTTCTAGATGTTTCCTGTCTTTCGGTGGTAGTATTAAGTAATTTGCTTTCCTGGCCTCTTCTTTGCTTCTTATTTTCCCAGCCAGAGGTGGTAGTTCCTGTCACTGTGGCTTCTCCTAAGCTCTTCCATCTAGTACTGCACTATGTCAGCTTGGTTTCAAAACACTCTAAAGGGAAGATCTCAATTGCTGAGGGAAAGCATTTTGAACCTAATAACATTTGTAAGTGAATTACATTTCTTGCTAGGTTTGCCTGTCTTCTCTCTTCCTTACGTCAGAAAAGGCTTCTTTCTCCATGTATTCAGCTGCATGTCTGTATCTATTTAGAGAGAGAGAGAGAGAGAGAGAGAGAACTTTCCCCCCTGATAGATATTGAATATTTTGCTTGCAAAAGGCATACCCTTTTGGCACTTTATGGCTGTCTATCTTTTTCTTTTTTTTATTAACTTCCATTTTACAGAATGAAGTCAGGATAATTTTAAGTGTGAAGAAACCAAAACCCCATTTATTTCATGTTATCTTGAGGTATATAAATCCTGGGACTGCAACAATATGTGGCCACATAACAGCTTATCAATCTCGGACCCTAAAAGGTAGGTAAGCAGGATGGATGTAGAATTCAGTGAATGACATGCAGTGAAATTCAGTGCAATTCAGAGTGTATTAAACAAGGCTTGTTTACTTAATTCAGTGAGTTTTGTGCATTCTGCAGTCCCCTACTCAGTGCTTGATCTTGCCAGCTATCATTTTGGGCAGGTCTCTGATAGGTGTTGTATCAGCCATGGATTTTCTTTCCTGCATGCACATTGTATTATTTTTTCTCCACGTAGACTGCTTGTGCAACATAATTAACCAGTTTTCTTAAAGACCATGAGTTGCTTGCTTTTAACAACATATATTTCATTAATGGTAATTGTCCTTTTGTGAGTCTGTCTGTGTGTATTTGACTTAGTATGCCAGCCTATTTATGTAGTTCAACATAGTATCTGTCAAACCCCGTCATCATCCCAGGGGGGGGTTGCCATCATCTGGGGGGGGGAGGTTTGCCATCATCCCATGTGTGTGTGTGTGTGCCTCACGTGGCCAGATGCTGCTGCACTCACTGGACCGCACCACCGCACCCCTAGCCCTAGCTGGTCTGTCTCCGTCGGAGTCCAGCTGAACAGCATGGCTACGTGGCTACGGAGCCTGGCTCCTCTTTACTGTTAGGAAGGATACATGAGAGTATCTAATCCGTGTGTTTTGAGTAATTTAAATCACAGTTTTCTTTGACTAAAGATATTTGAAAGCTCACATAACCAAATTGAAACAAAATTTTAGGCATTGAATTGGTACCTTGAATTGGTACCTTGACTGTTCAAGATTCTGTGGGCATCTCCATTAGACTATGGGTGATGTGTCTGCCCTTATTCATGGCTACAAAAGTGACATATAAATATATAGTGGCAAAAACGTCCTATTTAGTCATAAATCCAGAACAAATTGTTTTAATCACTCTGGATATAAGCAGGGTCAAGCTGAAGAAAAGTATAAAGCCCCCTAGCTACTCAGGTGTCATGTTCTTCCTTAAAAAAAAAACTTTACGTATCTTTGAATAAGTGATTATGAAAACACGCCCTATAACCCAGCAAATTAAACAATTTTCAGTTGCTGTACTTTTCTAGTATCCTTTGTTGTCACAAAGGATGCCAACATGTGCATGTCATGCTCACTATCTTCATAATTAATCCATATTTCTCTGTGTTTGCCATTATTAGCTCTTTAGTGCTGACAGATGTTTCTTAAGGTGCTTTTAACAAAAATGATTTTGGCAGACTTGCTTTTGGCTTTAATCATGTGCCTTTAAAAGCTACCTTTTCCAGCCCCTATGTAGCAAGCTATATTATTTGACAAGGATTGGAACCTGAAATATGGGTGCTTTGTCTGAGAAATTAATACAATGTGAATGGTACATATACTGACATTTGGTTAGATGAGTGTTTCTCAATTTGATAACTTTAAGATGTGTGGATTTTGATTCCTAGAATTCCCTAGCCAGCTTGTTTGAGAAACATTAGATTAGATGAATTACATCTCGTTAAAGCTATAGATTGTGAGCGCTATTAGGAGACAGCTACAGTTGACAGACATCTTGTACTGCTGATAACATTTTTGAGCATTCATTCACTGGAAAATTGAAGTTGGTTGCCACGAAGTAGATGAAGTTTGGTTTTGATGTGTTTCATGGCTAAATGTAGAATTCTTTTTGTTTGAACGAAGGTATCATAAACAGCAAACATTTTTGAATTTATTTAACTGAGAATAAAGTAATTGTCTCCATGTTCTTGTCTAAAATGGTTTCCTCATTTTATTGTCCAACTCTGGTTCTTGTATCCCAACTGCCAACTTATTTCACACAACATTCATATAGAAACTATATTTTAATATTTGCTTACAAACCAACATTTTATCTATAAGCAGAAATTAACTAAAGGTGCTGAGTTCAGATGTCATAGGAAACTCCAGCTTTATTAAGATAAAATGTTAGAGTTAGGGTTAGGATTGGCTCCAGAGCTGGGTGAAGACGGAAATATGGACATGTGGCTTGTTCTGTTCTTCTAAATCACAGTTCATTTATCTAAGATCTTTGCGCTAGAATCAGGTTGCAGATTCTCCAGGGAATAGTGTCCATGCTGGCAGATCATGTATTGAAATGTATTTGAGTCCTTTACTTAGCCCCTTCATTGGCTGACTGTCTAATTTGAATTAAGTAATGTTATTGTTGGATGAATAATGTTCAGTAAATTATTAATTTCATTGTTTTCTATCAGGGACTGATCAGAGCAAAGACATCTTCTTCCCACTCAGTAGAGAGCCAACTTTTGTAACTGTTCCAGGAAAAGGTTTTGCAGATTCATTTTTATTGGGACCTGGAACTTGGATACTTAAAATCATGGTAGAAGGTGTCCTTTTGGTAAGAAGAAGATCTATCTTCTTAATATTTCTATTTTTGGAAACTAATTCTCTGCTAGAGTACTCCCAAACAAATAAAAGGGAAATGTCTATTCAGAAAGTTAAATCTCACACTGGTGTAAAGTGAGTCAGGCACAAGCTTCAAGCACTAGTACTCGAATCTGACTTATACTTGAGATTCATCCCTATCAAGGCAATAGGAATCTGGTGGATATGTTGAATACAGAATTGTGTTTTTGAACCACAATTGCACATAGGATTATTTGGAATTTTGTTTCAATATGGGTAGACTACATATAGATTAACAACTGTTATGCGATATGTGAATTGTATTTTTAATCCTGAATGGACTTTAGGTTGCTTGCAAATGTATATTAAAACCTTCTCTAAATTGAGCATTCTCAGAGGTATGGACTCTTACTCCCAGTTCTCCAGCCAACTGAAATTGAAGTTCACATCTCTGCAGAATGCACAGGCTGGAGAAAGCTGGTTTATTAGGTAGTTTTGTTGAAACTTTCATATAATACATTAATGACTAGTAATATACTTATGCTAGTATTGTTCTGTCACTTTAGGATTACCTAGTCCTTTTACCGAGTGACTACTATGAAGCGTCCATCTTGCAAATTCCAGTTGTACAACCTTGCACATATTCAGGATATATCACAACAGAGAAGTTAGTATCTTAGGGACATTAATGGATCTTTTATTATGAATCTCTAAAATTTAAGATGATGATCCAGTTAAACACCTTCTTTTTTATTTTTCAAGTTGTTTACAGTATGAATACTTGCCAGTGGACAAATATCACTGTGTTTTTGGTACAGAGATAACGTTTTTCTTGCATGGGGGAGAATACCGAAAAACAACTTTCCAACAGCCAACAGTCAAACATCCAGTGATGTCTCATATTGTTGGTCAGGAGGTAAGATATCCTTGTGGGATGAAATTGGTTACATAGTGCCTACAGTATCTCCTGACAGTCTGTATAATTGAAACACCACAGAGAATATATATTGTGTAAAAATACTGTAGAAACAGCTCTTGCTTCCTCTAGTGTGTGTGTGTGTGTGTGTGTGTGTGTGTGTGTGTGTGTGTGTGTAGAATGCAGTATAGCAGGATAACTCTACCCACTGTCATGAATTCAATCCTGATTGGCTCAAGGTTGACTCAGCCTTCCATTCTCCCAAGGTCGGTAAAATGAGGACCCAGATTGTTGGGGGCAATATGCTGACCACTTAGAAAGGGCTGTAAAGCACTGTGAAGCGGTATATAAGTGCTATTGCTATTGTTATTGCTATATAACCATCAAAACAGAGCATGATAGAATGTAGCATCTACATCTCTCTCCTCTGAATGCTTAAGGGAAGGTGAGCTGTTGTTACCCCTCTGAGTAAATCAGACGGGAAACACAACAAGATGAACTAATTCTACTTTATTGTAAGGCTTCATGAACAGAATCTTGCAAGTCTAAAAGTACAAACTTCCCACCATCACTTATAACTGCTTGATCAATTAAGGTGGA
Organism: Cerberus rynchops; assembly: GCA_032468195.1. NCBI lineage: Eukaryota > Metazoa > Chordata > Lepidosauria > Squamata > Homalopsidae > Cerberus > Cerberus rynchops. The sequence goes on from JANHFJ010002282.1 coordinate 75,570, forward strand.
TCCTTTCTATGTTTCTTTTCCTGACTTTTAAGCCACTGGGGCTCCTGTATCTCTTGTCAGATTGTTTCCTAGGCAACATCTTATTTCCCAAGATCATCCACACATCATTCCATTACAATTGTATATACCATTCAGATAGCTTCCTTGTTTGTCTAAAGATTTGACACAGCATGTGCCAGATTGATCCTTTTTTTGTTTTCTTTCTGGACCCATGCGTACATTGATAATTTTGAGGGTATATTGTGGATGCTCTCACAAAGCTATGGCCAATAAGGAGCTTATTTTATTACTGCCATTGTAGATGTGAATAATTATGAAATAGTTTTTGACTAGAGGTCAGACTGATGTGGTTGCCCTACCTCTATTTGTTTATGCTTCAGGACACCCCAACCACTCTGCTTCTCTTTTTCTGGGCAGGTTGGTGAACCAGTGAACGCAGCCATTCACCATATTTTTTTAATGACTCATGTAAGCCCTAGAGGCTTTATGAAATTCTATATAAATGTAACACTGGATGCTAGAATTTTGTTTTACAGCACTGTACTAAAAATCTAATTAAAAAAACAGGTAGAGTAGAGAGACTGGCTAATGCCCCAAGAGATATCTGCTGCAAGGACATAGACATCATGTTGGAAGCTAAATGTATTGAGAAATTATTAACCCTGGAGAATGCAGAAGAAAATAGGTATTATTTTCTTAGCAAAAAAGCATTGACAGGTTTTCTTTCCTAAGATGTTATTCTCCTTTGCTTTAAAAAACTAGGTGGTTATTTAGTGTATGAAGTAGCCACCCCTCCATTATTCTGATAACATCCAAACATCATTTGAATCTTCTTTAGGTGAATCTACAGATCAAACTGAAGGTTCCCCAAGTTGGCCGCTATGTAATCATCTTCGAGTACGTCACAGTTCATGACCTAATGTATATTGGTAATATAAAGACTGAGAGTCTTGGACAAGTGATGGAGGCTAAAATTAATATATATAGCTGCAAATATAGGTGAGAAAAATGTAATAACTTTATGTTTTAGGCTTTCACCATCTAAATATACCTGTCTTTTCTTCCTTCTTTCCTTGGATTTTTAGTTTCCAATGCATTCCTTTTCTTCTCTCCTTTATTTTACCTGGTAAAAATAGCATTCTTAATAACATATATGTTTTCCAGGTTCATTTTTTTGCTTCTGCTTTCAAGAAAACAGTTGTAATTTCTTTCTCATGCAATTAGACACATACCATTAATTAAGAGGGTTTTTTCCTTGTATAATTGAAGTGTGGATGATGCATACAAACTTAAAATCGTTCCTGTTACACTGAAATGAATATAGGAATATTTTTAAAATATTAAATATCCTCAGCAACTTAAACTAAGAAAGGCAGAAGATGTTTCAGATTCTGCTTCTTGATATTATTTGCATCCTGTCTAAAAGAATGATTTCCAGAGGAATGAAAGGCATTTTGATTGCTATTTCTATTGTTGAACTATAGTAATAATTTAAACATTTCTTTGTATGGTCACTCATGAAGACTGGGAAATAAAACAGGAGTGGAATTATGAGCAGCTGTATAAAAGTACAATCTGGATTTTTTTAATCCTATATTCCTGAACTAAATACATACTTCAACACATCTTTTTCATTAGGTTTTGAAGACACATCTTCATCACGTTTTATAGCATGGATTTAGTTTCTAGGCTCCTGTTGTATCCAACACAATCCTAAAAATCTGTCTACCATAGTTGTGACTCTGTTCAAGTCAATTTTGTGTAAACATTTTTTTTCATGTTTTGTAAAGTAATGTATTTGTAGAATAGTGTTAAATACCAGCTGTTTCACAGGTATAGAAGAACAAGCTGAATGGTGAACTGAAATCTGTAATGCACATGTATTAATTGAAAGCAGTTATTCCCCCCCCCCCCAAACTCACTCTGGGCTTCTTTGTTTAATTTAGAATTGATACGTAATTCATGCATTTGGT
>JANHFJ010002282.1:87481-98439 GCA_032468195.1 Cerberus rynchops
AATACAATGTCTTCAATAAAATCTTATTCTAAGGACTTTCATTTCTTTGGAGTTCTGATTGCATTGCTGATGTTGTGAGGAACCCTGACAGTCAGATGCTTTGACATTTCAAAGTTTGTGTGATTATTTTAAGTGTCTTTCCTTATTCAACTGTAAATAATTCTTATTCTCATAATTACTTTAAAAAATAATATACTTAGACATGTGTCTCTAGAAGTTTTAGTACAGTAGATTGCATAGAACTATAATTAGGCGGTGAAACACATGAGAAAATGCGGGATCATAACTAAATAATACTGATTGGCCAGTAAACCTAATTCCACACTCAGTGAGCCCCCAATATTTGACCTACCAGTGAAATAAGTATCTAGAGTGAGTGTTGCAACATTTTTCCCTTTGTTCAATTGACAAAATAGGTTGGACAAGATGCATGCACTGCTGGAAAAGTAGTGAGGTATATAAAAACAAGAAGTATATAACCTGGTCAATAACTCTAGGGGACTTCCTAGCAATATTTTGATTACAATAAGAGAGGATTTATAAATAAGTCCATTCAACCTTTTCTTAATAGTTCTTCCACATTCCTATTAAATGCAGTTGAAGAACTGAGATGCAATCTCTGCTCAAAAATCAACCATTTTAATAACATTTCTGGAATATATGAGTTGTTCACTTGATGACCTAAGTATTGTCAAGATAGCATAGTATTTCCAGAAAAAAATTCCAAGAGTTACAGTGATTGGGTCTCAGTAAGCACCACATTTATTTCTCCCTATTGGCATACTATGTCCACTTGTTTTAAATCAAAAGGGCTCTTGATGGATGCAGCATTAATTTTCTTCCTCTATTGATCAAATTCTTCATCTGTGTATAAAACCAGTATGAGGCGATTTATTTCCCATAACTGCTGCAATATAATCATAATCAAAGTAAAAAACTGAAGTGCGCATTGACACAAATTCTGTGGTATTATTAATGCTCTGTGTTGCGTTTATTGCACAAGTGAGGTGGGCAGGCTTCTTCACAACAGTCTTTATAGTCTACATTTTTACTAGGAATGCAGGAAGGCTTCAACCTTTTAAATTTTTCTCATTAATTGAATGATCTGTCTTTTTTTTTTTGAACCAAAAGATAGGAGGAGAATGTAATTAATGACTTTTATAATTTTCAAGAATTCTTAGTTCAAAAAGCATTTGAGAGTGTATTTATAAATTCGAGAAATATATTACTGGTAGAAGGGCTTATTTACATGCAAATGTGTATTTTTTTTAAAAAAATAGGATAATATGTAGCATAATATGAAAACAGAAAAGAATAGACTCATTTGTGCCGATCAAAAATAGAATTTTAGTTTCTTATGATTTGATCAAAAATATTGGGTGCATCCAGCGTGAATCATTTAAATCACACAGCAATAAAATTTGTGTCGGTAGACTTCAAAGATGTCTGCATGCAAGGCCCCTTATTTAAACTGACATCTGCATAATGGTTATGACAATGGATGTTACATACTAAAGAGACTTAAAAAATTTCCTTACCAAAGAGATAGTTTTAGTATCATCTGTGCTATTGAGTATTGAAAGACCATGAAGAAATTGTCTTGAACATTTACAGCTATTTTTCCTCTATTATTGCAAAGTTTTAAGTGGAAACATTTAATGGTTCATTCTAACTGACTTACAGGAGAATGTTGAAGGGGTGCAATGTGACATGTGTCGTTCAAGATCGTTTTATCTGGACCCTGCTAATCCCAAAGGTTGTACTACTTGCTTTTGTTTTGGAGCCACCAATATTTGCCACAGTACAAATAAACGCAGAATGAAGGTATGCAGTGCTACATATCTTTCCCCTTTGGAGATCAGATACTGTAAGATCAGATAGCCAAATATCTGTAACTGGAGTTTTGCTTTGTATGTTAAAAGCAATGATTTATTGTGGCTGAAATGAGCATCAGGCCTCTGATTTTTTTGCAAAAACAGGTTGCCTTGTTTGTTTGCCAGGAGCAGCACATCTGTCACAGTTGCAATGCCCAAATTGTATTTCTTGTCCCAGAGATCAATGTCTCTCGGGAAATTTTCCTGTTTCTTCAGAAAAGCAAGCCACTTGTGAATCAGGGCAGTTGGCTTTCCAGAATTTACTCCATGTTGCTGGGTAACCTGCAGAAGGAGTTAATGAAATGTATCCATGTGACTGATTAGTATGCTCTGCACCACTGCATTGTGATACAAATCAAATCAAATTTTATTCATCACATACACAGTCATGCATGGTACAAAAGGCAGTGAAATGCGTACAACTTGTGTCTTGATGAGTAGACAATTTCCTTTCTCTGATGTTGGAAACAGATCTCCATAGATAAATTTTACACAGCCAATATTTTATAATGGCAAGAAAAATGTTTGTTTGTGTTAGGAATCAGAAAACCTTCTCACACAAGCCAGAGAAGAAAAAGTTTCTACCAGATACCACTCCATCTTGCAAATTAACTTTTGTGTTGTGGGAAAATCTTAGTTTAAAAGCAAAAACTTTTGTGTCTCTCCTCTGTTTTACTATTAGTTTACCGACATGAGAAATTGGCATCTGGAAGCAGTGGGTAATGCCATGAGTATTCCTACAACTTTCAATCCTATTAGCAGCAGTGTTGTTGCTGATGTCCAAGAATTACCTCCTTTTCTGCACAATTTATATTGGGTGGCACCATCATCTTACTTGGGGAATAAGGTATATGCTCTTTTCTGTAATATCTGTCAAATTGTCCAATTATAAGCACTAAATACTATTTTCTCTGATCTATTTTATTTATACCTAACAGCCAACTGCAGACTAGGCTCCCATGTGGCACACTGTAAAGCATCATTTATGAATTATAGTAGCTGGATTCATACAATATGCTAAGCCAAAACCAAACAAATCATAGTATCAGTTAGAACAAAGTAAATTCAGGCAAAATAAGTTTCTAGCAAGTGACAATCTGGTACATCAATAAAAAGTTTTTTAATTACAAAGGTTTTTTATTTTCTTGACCTCTCTGTACCAATTTTGGAAATGCCGTTGAAGATATTGTGAAGACTAAATATTATCTTAAAGTATAAAAACCAATTTCTGTATTTCCTGTAATGTGTTATTTAGCTTTCTTCATATGGAGGATATTTAAGCTATCAGTTGAAATCCTTTGGTTTACCTAGTGAAGGCATGACTCTCCTGGAAAAAAGACCAGATGTACAGCTAATTGTAAGTCAAATCATGTATATAAACATGACTGTATCATCTTAGTTTAAAAAGTGTTTACCCTTTGCCACTCATTTTCTGTGCTTACATGGTGCTTACTGCACAGCCACAATGTGAAAATATGAAAGTCTGAGAGGTCTATTTGAATATGCCATTTTGATAACTCTTATTCCTTAAGTTCTACTAACTGTCAGGAAAATGCCTTCTTTTTTTTTTAGAGGACATGACCTCACCATATATGCTTATCTTATCAACCCACTGTAGTGGCAGTCTAAATGTGTTCTTTGCCCTCATTTTTTTCTGGTTTCTTTGACCATAGGTCTTGGCATATTAATAATTTTTGAAGCCCCATTAATGAGCTTGATTATAATAGCCCTGTGGTCAGGACTAGTATCTGATGAGTTCCTACAGACTAGTTAATGCTGTTCATGCTCCCTTCCTTATATTGGCACTGCCTTCCATGGCGTTTTTAGCTGGGCTGTAAGAGAAATTGGACTTAGAATTTCTGTGGAGACACATGTAAGCCTAGTGCTGCTCCCCAAGCAATGTTAAGACATTATCCAGGTTATTTAAATGCATTGATTGATTATGTGCCACCATGACAATCTGTCCTTAACCTGGTCTTCCATCAGTGCACCCATCACTACAGTAACTGATTCTATCTATGTTCTCTTCTGTTTCCCAGCATTACAAAGTTAATAATATACATTGGAATGCTGGTTTTCTTGAAGACCACTAGACCATCAGACTTCTTTTTAAAGGCATGTTCCATTGTCTTTCAAAAGATAGTAGACTCTGTAGAAAGACTGCCAGTTGATTTTAACTGATAGAGCTGAGTTGCCAGTTCGATCAAAATTAGTAGATTATAGGCTTTCTGTTGGCTGACAAGGAGTAATTTTAGGCCATACTTTTTATTTATTTTTTATTACTTTGGTGTGATCCCATTTTGGCTACTATACTTAAGCAACATTTTGCATACTGCAAAGATACCTCCTGATGATGTCGGCTATGGTCACTTGTTGCTGGCATTGCTTTCTTTGCAACACATTGAAATAATTATAAGCTGAGGTGGTGTTGACTAGAATTCTGCCAGTTTTCCCCTTTAACCCAAATGACACTCAAGTAAACCTCTTTCAAGTAAAACTAGAAATAGTAGAGTGACTTATCAGGGAGGTGTAGGATAGGCACAGATGAAGGGGAAGGAAACTCAGAGTACCATATGAATTCCCCTTACCGCTTTAGTCAGTTTTCCTTGTTTGTGCCGTCAATCTGTCATCTGAGCTATTTTTGGACACAAATCTAATGGTTTTGCAGAAAGCTGGCAGACCCATGTTCATAAATAGCTTTAATGAGTGCAGATTACCCCCAACTTGAAGACTTGAAGGAAATATATAGTTAATAAAGAAATAAATGTGTGAACTGAGAGTTTCCTCTAATTCTGAGTTTCGCCAGTTCAGTAGCTTCCGGATATACTGATTTTCACCTATCTTAATTTCTACCCAGCATGCCATAAGCTCTCCGGGTTCATCTCCATCTAAACAAGGCTATATCTAAACTATTTCTACTTGTAGGTGTCCAAAGTGATGTAATACTAAATTACTATGCTATGCTTACTCCCTTATTCTTGTTTGTTGAAATTTATTAATTCTAAAAGTATTTCTAAAGTTAATACAATGCTAAGAGTAAAAACATTTCTTATATCCCAAAGGCTAACACATTGTTAGTTACATGCATTTCCATTGACATGTAGCCATTATCATGCAGAAAGCATTATCCTAAGTTGCAGATATATAGGTACATGATTTGTGGGGAGAAAGAGAATTGTAAATAATGATTTCAAAGTGATGAAATTCAAAAGCAATATCATTTATCTCATATGCAAGTTATTATATTATTTCAGTATTTTGTTTCATGCAGCTATCAACCTTTTTTGTACACTGTTGGCCTAGCATTTAAAAAGCTTACGTTTTGAATCACATAATAAATCTACTTGGCAAGAAGATTGTTTACGTTTTAAGCTAGTAAGTTGAATGATGCTAATTCTGAGGGCAGCATGCTAATTTGGTACATAGGTACAATATTCTACCTGATATTGGATTTCAACTATTTTTGCACAGGGATGGGAGATGAAAATATCCTATATAGATCCTAATAATCCTTTGCCAGACAAACTGTATTATGGATCAGTTCAATTAGTTGAGGTAAGAATGATGTTAACTCACTTTTGATAAGCTATGGCATCAAATCTTTGCCTATTTTGATCCATATCAGAAAAAACAACATAAATGTTCCTGCTCTAAGAATAATTTCCAAGACAGACATTCTGGATATTCCATTGTCTGTTGGAGAAAAAGCTTATAAACCTGCATTAATTGTGCTGTAAATATAATGAATCTCTCTATATGTGAGAATAATTTCTGTTGTAATTATATGTTCTAATTGAGAATGGCCTATTATTCTGTAAATAATTGAGAATATTTTCTCAGTGGGAAATAAAACTACAGGGTGGATCCCTAGTCTTCATGTGCTATAGAAGAAGGTAGCAAGTTTATACTTTGAATGCAGCAAGGGAGAACAGCATATTATTTAATCAGCATTTGGAAAGAAGGACAGCATCCTTGGGTGCAATAGGCATTTGGGAATGCCATGGAGGATTACCAGCTGTGCTGCATACTTGCTTGAGTCCTTTGCCTCCCACTTGCTTTGCTTCTATGTTGTAACAATCAAAGATTTTAGAGAAACCATATTTATCAAGTGCTAGATCCCCTATTTATGAACATTTGTCTGTTGTGCTACCACGGGACTTCTCATGCCAGAAGACTTTGGGGGAATATTTCCAGAGGCCAGATTGTAAAGATAGTTTGCTTGGTTACTTATGTGGATATATTTCTTCCTTCAAAACACAGAAGAGCAGCATCAGATTATTCTAGCATTCAGTAATTCTGTAATATGGTACAATAATGTTGCATTGCAGTTAAGCAACTACTTGCACTGGTTGCCTGAACAGTCAAGCTGAGTTCTTGGCTGATTCATGTTTAGACTTGAAAAATAAAGATATTTGGCATCCTACTCTACATTCAATTACAGATGTACTTGAAGATTGAGGCCATTCCAAACCGACATTTTGATGTATGAGGCTGAGTTAAGCATTAGAACTGAAGATAGGAATTGAATTTTGTTCCAAAGCACTTTAGAAACAGTCTGACAAATGCCTTTTAGTGTAAAAGTGGGAGTGAATAGCATTTAATGATGTTTGCTATTCAAAACAAATAAGAATGGAACTTGTGGACAATATATGAATAGCATCATGCTGTCTAATGTTTTAATATGTTGGAAATGGAAGATTATAGAGTTTTGTTTTCCAACAGTTCTTCATATACCCAACCTATTTGGTTCTCACTGATTGATATGAGAGATTTATCTAATAAGAGATTTAAAAAAAACCTTTTTTCTTAATGGACATTATCTTCTAGGGCAGGAGCTTGATAAATCAAGATGTTTGTGTTGACATATATATCTCCAATTGGCTTGTATAAACAAAGCTTGACAACTGTTTTAAGAATATTATATATATAGTGTACACACACACACACACACACACACACGTATATTTTGCTTCCAATTCTCCTGTTATTATTTGTTGATTCTTCCTTTCATATCATTCTTTTAACCTGATTTCAGTTCTTTGCTGATACAATTATTTTGCTAGCACCTTTCCCCCTAGACTCCCAACATCTGATTTTCATTCTGTCTTTCTTTGAAAATTGATGTCCCCGTTTTCCTGTGTTAGAAGATTATTGCAATGTATTCCAGACTCAAATTTCATTCGTATCTGCAGGAGAACTTCAGGCACACCAGTAGCAACAACTTAGTATCTCGAGAGGAGCTGATGATGGTCCTGTCTAGACTAGATGGATTACAAATCAGAGGTCTTTACTTCACAGAAACTCAGCGGTTAACCTTGGGTGATGTTGGTCTGGAAGAAACCACCAATACAGGAAATGGTAATATCGCTTATGCTGTAGAGGTGTGTTCCTGCCCTCCTGAATATATGGGTGATTCATGCCAGGTAGGAATTTTCTTTCTTTTTGTTCTGCATCATCCATGAGACATTGCTCAGGGTAACAATACTGATTTGGCTCTAGCAACGAGAAACTATTATTCACAATGCTTTGATTTAAAGTGGCGCAGAGACCTACTTTGAACCATCTTAGCAGTTCAGTGAAAAACTGTAATGTGTCCACATAACCTGGTTGTAGAAAATATATTTATTCATAGACATTGTGATTAAAAAAAACAAGGGAGGCAAACTTTAAAAAAATAGATAAATAAAAGTAAAATGTAAGGCCATCATAATGTAACCCAGTTTATGTATGGCTCTAAACTAAATTTTGCTTAATCATAGTTTATAGTTATTAAAGGATGCCAAATGCACAAGAATTTCCTTATTTTTATAGGCCACTAACATTTAAGATGCAGTTTGTCGGTTTCAAAAAAGTTGCATCATTTAAGCTCCTTTCTTCTATGGTTTAATGTCAATCTACCTTTACCCTGCTTATTTGATACTATTTCACTACTGATTTGGCAGCACTGTAACCTTTTGCAAAGCAAATATTTTTAAGATTAGCTTGTACCGGTCTCAGTTTTCTCCTCAAGTTACAATACTGGGCTTGTTGAAAGTCATTTTGAAAACACATTCAGTTTAATTTTTAAATGATTTTATGATCTGTGATATAAAATATTGAGTTGATCAAGTGTCAAGTGTGCATTTAAACCCTGCTAGGAAATTTATTCTCTAAGTACACCTTGTCGGGTTTGTGAGTTTGTTTTCTCTAGCCTAGTGAAAATACATAGCCAAAAGGTAGACTTAGACACACTCAGGAAGGAACACACCCTCTCAATATATTTCCTCAGAATTACTCAGCCTGTGATTTACAGGGCGGCTTCATCGTCTAGTACTGTCTCACTATGCTCGGGAGGGAAAAGGTGATGCCTGCCACACCTTAATTCAGTGATACGCTCATTTTCAGACATTGCAATGTGGTCATTAACATCAGGCATTGCTTTGTATTGCACAACCTGACTCACGTACAAAGTTTAAAGGAGGAGCAGTTCCTGGCATACAGATAGAGCCAAGAGGAGAACAATGTGAAGTAGCATAAGGGAAAGTGCTGTATAATAACAAGGGCTGGGCGAGGGAGCAGCTCAGCTTGAGGCTCAGTAAAATGAGGGCTGCAGGATGGAAGCTGTGCAGCCTTGGGTGGCTGGCCTTCTGCATAGGCCTGAGGCTTTGTCTGGGACATGTTTCGCAACAGAGGATAGCGTTTCCACAGCTCTTGGGCCGAGGGCAACAGCAACAAGGCCATTGGGATTTTAAACCAAGACAGGTAACCACTCTTCTCTTTCTCTACTCTTGCCCCACCTGTGCTTTCATTTTGAATTTTTAAAACATCCTGATAGGAAAGCATGTTAAGTACAGCCTTGGGGCCAAACTGATTTGTTTCTTGATAGCCATAATCTACACTGGGGTCTACCGGTGGAAGAGGTCAGTAAATGGTTCCTTTGCTTCCGTTTATATTGAAGATTGTAATCCTTTTAGCAAACATATGAAAAACAAAACTGTTTAAAGCCGTTTTTCCCCTTGTGGGGTTGAAATGTGGACTGCAAACACGTCAATAATATTCATTTAGGTGTGCTGTTGCTGCTACACATAGGAAGTTTCAATACCTAAGAAATATGTTTTTAAAAAACATAGGTCCCAATATGGACATTTTATAGGAGGAGGATTTTTTTTCTTTTATACAAAGATGAAAAATATTGTTTTATTAAGGCTGCTATTGGTTTTAAAACAGTTTTTTGATAATTTCACACCAAATACTTGATCACTCAGTTTAAAATGATTATTTCCTACTTAATGGTCCCTAACAGTTTCCTGTGTCTTTATTGATAATTTCTCATTCTAATTTAGCCAAATATCTTTGCAATGATCTCTGTATTAAATGTCCATTCTACTGGCTTTGCCAGTATAATTGCCTACTATACTCATGCACGGAGAATTACTAATTTGCAAAAGCTTTATAATGTTATTGTGTCTTGTAAGGCAGTTCATTAGCCCAATATTTACAAATCAGGAATTAGGATTGTTGCATATAACTTTGTTCAGTATTCAATGGTCATTGAGTTAAGCCAGAACATGATTAGTTTGATTTTGTCATAGTATAATGGAACACCTAACATAATCCAAGTGGTGGATAATGCCTTAATGAGATATGTGAATCTAGTCAATCTGGCCAAGAGGGAAATGGCTTTTAGACAAATGTCAGATCTATCCCTAATTGCAACTATTAAATGAATCACATTCGCTCTCCATTGAACTTAGCATTGATTGATAAATACCAGTGAACATCTGTGGATCTCCAAATGCTACTGAATTGCAGCTTCTAGCATCATTGGGCATATTGGCTGAGGCTGTTGGGATTTGCAGTTAACAAATATCTGGCTGACCATCGATTTACCACTGCTCTATTATATTTATACCATTAATTAAATGTTTTACCAAAAACTAATGCACAATTAATTTAATGAACTAAGATTAATATATTCTAACCAATTACTAGAGGAAGTCTCATTATATTAGAAGGATTCATTATTTTTTAACCAAAAAGTTTCACTAATATTGAAGCTAATTTCATAAACTAATAGTTTTTAAGATCTCTTTGTGCATAAGTTCACACATGTAAATAGGTATATCTGAAAGTATATTCCCTTGCTCAACTAACAATATTTGATTTCCTACATAATGGCTTTGTGAAGATGGAAATATATATTACATGTCAGCACATTAATTAAACTCCAATAGGAACATCTAATTGGTGAATTATTTTAGGGGAGATGGTTTGCAACAGAGATGTTGAAAGGAGGGTTCTTAACAACTGTTTTTCCTGTAGCTTTCCCTCTAAAATTGTCTCCTACACAGTTTTATCGCTTTCTTTAGTATCCAGCATGGTTCCAGTTGGCTACTAAACATGTGCTAAGATACTTGTGGAGTAGAATTATAGGCAAGGCAGAGGCTGCAAAAATAATACATAGATCTGCTATGTGTTACAGGTACTGACTTGCTTTTTTTCATGAGAATAATCCAGTGCCACAAAAACTATGGAGATGGTGACAAATAAATTATTCTGAATTATTTCTACCAGTTTTCATTTAAGTCATGAAAGGCATTTCATTTTACAAATTGTCTATTACTAGATTATAATGTATAAGTTATCAGAGACATTTTAATTCATGGATGTAACATTCTTGCATGAGATTACTAAAGTGTGTGTGTGTGTGTGTGTGTGTGGCTTATCTTTCTCTGGAGTAATCTTCAGTCCAGTGGTCTGCAAACTTTGTGGCTTTTGGCATTTCAGCCATAATCAAAGACAATGGGGTGTGACACTGAGATCTTTCTCCCATGTATTTATGTGCAAAGAGAACATAGATTTGTACAGTGTTTAACATGGTTCATTGCACAGTCCACCAGTTTAGACTGGATTTGCATCATCATCATCATCATCATTATTATTCTATATACTTTATTCATTAAACATGAAACTCAGTCAACCAAACATTTAAAAATGTGTCACATTATTGACAGGCACTTATTATTGTTATTATTATTATTATTATTATTATTGTTGTTGTTGTTGTTGTTGTTTAATGAATAAAGTATATAGAATAATAATGAT
>JANHFJ010002282.1:98539-111310 GCA_032468195.1 Cerberus rynchops
AAAGAGAAGTTATTGGATCCTGCTGAGTTCAGTTACTTGTGTGTGCTTCTGAATGTGATTGCTGCTGCAAACTCTGATAAAGTTGGAGTAGAGGTAAACTCCAAATATCCAGATGATCACTATTAGTGTTTTGATGCAGATACTACATAGTCTGTAGGATATTGCTTAGTAAACACTATGGGGCCAAACAAAATATCACACTGATCCTTTGTTCTGGAGGTCTTTCTGGTAGAACCTCTATATCACCCTCTAACTCTTGATTTACTGAGCCATTCCAGCAAAATCCTGTGGCCACAGGGGCCAAGGACAAAGCTAAATTCATACAACATGCCCAAAATAAATATATCCAGAATATGTAACTTTTCCTTCATATTTAACCCTAGTTTAACAGTAGTTAAATACAAATATGAATAGCTCTAGAGATGCTCCTCAACTGACAACTGAGCCCCAAATTCAGTGAGAAATTTGTTCTGTGAATTCTGGCCCATTTTACGACTTTACTAGCCATGGTTGTTCAGTGAATCACTGCGGTTGTTAAGGGATTCAAAGGGTTGTTAAGCGAATTGGCTTTCCCCGTTGACTTTGCTCATCAGAAGGTCACTTAACAACAGTGGCAAGAAAAGTTGTAAAATGGGAGCAAAGTCACTTAACAAATGTTTCACTTAGCAACGTAAATTTTGGGCTCAGATTTGGGCATAAGTGTACTTTTAACTACCTGTACTTTTAACTAAAAGTTAAAAGTTTTAACTTGAAACAATTGTTGTTGTCAGGCATAAAGCAGAGAATGGCCCAAGTCGTGCCATGCCAAGGATTTTAGGTAAATTATCTTAAAAGTGATAGAAAATAAAACTTTGCTCCTTAGTGACACTGATGTTTTGTAACAAGGTCACCATCAGAATGAAACTGCTCCTAGCCTTTCTGGGGAAAAAAAGATCTAGATTCTATCAGACCAAGTTTGTTTGTTTGTTTTCTCTCTCTTGTCATTTTTGTTTGCTTGCTTGTTTTTGATTGAGATGAAGTAATACGTTTCAGAAAAGAGGACAAATTCTTCCATTTCAGTCCTGGTGCGCAGAAAGGCTGATGCCAACTATTTTAAAGCAATTTTTTTTTGGCATACTTGGAATTCACAGAATGGCAAAACGATTGTACATCCATCAAAGGGTAGCTTGTATTTTATTTTATTTTCCATGTTGATACCTTCAAGTCGGTCCTGACTCCTGGGAATCAGAATCAGAATAGAGCTGGGAGGGACCTTGGAGGTCAACTAGTCCAGCCCCCTGCTCAAGCAGGAGATCCTACACCATTTCAGAAAAGTGACTGTCCAGTCTCTTCTTAAAAACCTCCAGGGATGAAGCATCCACAACGTTTGGTTAATTGTTCCACTAGTTAATTGTCCTCACTGTTAGGAAGTTTCTTCTTAATTCCAGGTTGCTTCTCTCCTTGATGAGTTCCCATCCATTATGTCTTGTCTTGCTTTCTGGTGCTTTGGAGTATAATTTGACTCCCTCTTCTTTGTGGCAGCCCCTCAAATACTGGAATACTGCTGTCGTGTCCCAACAGTCCTTCTTTTCACTAGACGAGCCAAACCCAAATCCTGCAACCGTTTATCTCCTGCATTCATGATGGAGTTGAAAGAAGAGCATCAGAAGAAATTAAACTTCCAAGAAAAACAATAGCATATCTTAAAGTCTGTAGAGATTCTCAGTCATCCAGATCATGGTTGTCCCAAAGGTGCTTTTTCAGGAGGCAACTGGACTTTCTTGGGTTTTTGTTTTTCTTTTGAAGATGTTTTACGCTTCTTCGGCTCTGACAGGAATTCCATTCCCCACTTTCCTGTCAGAGCTGAAGAAGCTTCTTGGATGAGGAGCAAAACTTCTTCAAAAGAAAAAAACAAGGAAATCCAGTTGCCTCTTTAAAAAGCACCTTTGGGACAACAGCATATCTGAATAACAAAGAAATATTAAGATGAAAAGGCTGTTGCTTTGCCTCTTAAACGCTTCTGGCACGGGTTTAAACATGGAGGGTTTTCACTACCTGCATACTTTTAAAAGTCAGCACCTCAATCTCTTTCTCTCAACTCTCGTTTTGAATTCTGGCCTTTTATTCCTGTCCTAATTCGCTTTGGTGCAGGAAAAGAACTGTTGCTACTGAACTTTCATCTCTTCTTCCAGGCCACAAGATACACATGCCCATTAAAAAAACGTAGACTTTGAAAGTTTTGGACTGTACGTGCCTGTTTCTTTGTTTTTTTTTTAAATCAATATTTTCTTTCCTTGCAATCCATTGGGCTGCCGATATTTTGCCTCGGTTTCCCTTCATTCTCTTTTAATATTTAATCAACTCCACCCTATCAGAGAAAAGCAGCCTGGCCTCATTAGACAATTAATGGCAGTCTTGCATCTCATTTGGTTCATTTGAAACCACGGCAGCCGATAATTAGAAGAGGCCCTTTATTAAAGGCTCTGCTTTTGATGCAGTCCCTGGGATTGGCCGGCTGTTGGGCAAAGCGGTTTTTGTTGGAATATTTTTTAAAAAAAAACCGTGTTACAGTTTTGCACATCTGTGTGGTTCCAGGAACAATTGGTGACAAAACATCAGCTTAAAAAAAGAAAAGAAAAGAGGGAGGCCATTCTAAGATAATTGGGTAATTATATGCAGGGGAGCGGTGGCTCGGTGGCTAAGACGCTGAGCTGGTTGATCAGAAAGGTCGACAGTTTGGCGGTTTGAATCCCTAGCACCACGTAATGGAGTGAGCTCCCATTATTTGCCCCAGCTTCTGCCAACCTAGCAGTTTGAAAGCATGTTAAAAAAAATGCAAGTAGAAAAATAGGGACCACTTTGGTGGGAAGGTAACAGCGCTCCATGCGCCTTTGATGTTTAGTTATGCCAGCCACATGACCACGGAATCATCATCAGACAGCGCTGGCTCTTTGGCTTAGAAATGGAGATGAGTGCCGCCCCCAAAGTCGAGAATGACTAGCACAAATGTGCCAGAGGACCCTTTACCTTACCCTATGCAGGGGAGCATTTGCAAAACAGTAAGCCAAATGCTGCAGACATAAAAATAGGTTTGACACTATGGTGTTAATTTATAGCACTTTTAATAGTTTAAATTCTGGAAGTGGGAGAGAGGAAAGGATGTGCATAACCAGAAATGATGCAAGCCAGTCTAACCTCTAACTGAGAGGTTAAAATAAACTTTTGTTTTTGCATTTTTTTTTTAAAATCCCTTGGATTAAATCTCTAGATCCCCTGCCTAACATGAATGATTCCCATAAGGTCAAAGAGCATTCCGCCCCCCTCATTCTGACGAATGTCTATAGCAGTGTTTGTCAACTTTCGCAGTTGCAGGCATGTGGGCTTCAACTCCACAGGTCCTGGGTTTTTTGAACCAAGGAAAAGTTAACAAAGTGCTGACTCCTGCTGTGATTCTATGCCATCAAGAAAAGTAGGGGGGGAAATGCCAAAAGAAACCTTACAGAGCAGCGTTTTTCAACTTTGACAACTTGAAGATGTGTGGACTTCAACTCCCAGAATTCACAGCACAGAGCTCCCGGAGGATGCTGTAGCCTCTCGGTTACCGAATTCCGCAAAGGAAGGCCAATACTGTTCCCAGGGATAAATCTCATCATTAAAGTGGCATTTGCAGGAAGGTGTGTGTGTGTGTGTGTGTGTGTGTGTCAAAAAAGTGAAGATAGCAAATTTGGGTGACTACAGCCTTGCCTCTTTTTCAATGCATGACCATGTTAGCTTTTAAGAACTCAGAATTATCTTTTCTGAATAGCCATCTTTAGATAAGAGTATTTCCCACTCCTTTGTATACATTATTATTATTATTGTTGTTGTTGTTGTTGTTGTTGTTATTATTATTATTATTTCCATCCATCTTTCCTCCACTAGCTCAAAAACATAATCTAGAATTTTCCCCAAAGTTTTTCAGTCCATCATGGTAATCAATCCACTGCCATAGCAATACTTTGGAAATTAATTGCTGATTGCTTGAAAGATATTAATGAATAGTGCACATATATCTCAAAATATTCTGAATAGAAAATGAAATATAGAGTGTACTATCAAGTCATCAATATAGTGATAGAATTCAAAAAATATTTCATGACAGAGCTCTGTAATTTAATATGTAATTACTTTTTCAGTGTTTAGGTAGTTTATGGACTTTGATGTTGCTTGATAAGTCATATCTTATAATAAGCAGAGGGCCTTGGCTCTGCCTAACAACTCCTTCCTGGGAGAAATCAAGCTAATCAAAAAGTTTTCCACTGACTGCAATTCTTTATTCTTCTAAGATTTGCTTAACAGCCTGAATTGTCCAGTATTATGATTAACATCCGGATGAAAAAGGCAAATTGTAGAAAATAGATTTCCTTACCTGTTCACCAGCTTGGGTGAAGTAAAGAAAACAGAATTTGTATCATCACAAAAAAAAGTCTCATGTAATTTATTGTGTCTTGTCTGCATTCATCATGTAATATGTACTAATATGTATTAGTGATCCTGAACCATAATTAAATTTCTTCTACTTTCCAATATCCCTTTAAAACAATGAATTTTCTAATCTTCTCAAACCATACAACTTTTCCTTTCTCCTCTATGCCCCAGGAATGCAGTCCAGGATTCTATCGTGAAAGTGTGGGTCCATTAACAGGAAGGTGTGTTCCGTGCAATTGTAATGGAAATTCAGATAGATGCCTGGATGGTTCTGGAATTTGTATTGTAAGTATTTGCAATAAATGCTGCTGCAAGTACTCTCATTAATTTCTTTTGCTTCGGGCCAATAATAACTTTGAGAGAAATTGCTTGTGCCTGCAAAAATACTAATGCCTTTGAGGTATAGTAAAAACTGACATATCTATTACAGGAAAAATGTCCACAGAAGTTTGTCAGCTTTGAAGCAAGAATTACCTTCACTTGCTGTGCTTGCATGCATTTCATTTCTTTTCTCTTTTAACAAGAGTTAACCAAGGTTGCACTTGTACACAGTTAACTTAGCTTACAGGCTGAGATGCTAGGTCAGATGCTAGGTCACTTTGCTCTTTTCTTCCTGTGAAGAATTCGTGTTAATTATGGGTTTTATGATGTATCTGAGCAATGAACAATGAAATAAACCAAGATGTTAAGCCAGCTTTAAAGATGGTTTCATTTCACTTGTTTGGCTCATTAAACTGTGATCATACATATGTTGCCATGGAATGTAATAGCAGTTCTTGCCAAAGAGTAAACACTGGCAGGATTAATTTATAAGCAAGGGGAAAGGAACTGGGAGGTATAATGTTAACCTACCCAGACATGTAATCTCTACACAACAATGTTGGTTTTTGGTATTGTTTCCTTTTGAAATTAGTCAATCAAAGCAAATATGTATAAAGGAGCATGATTGACAATACTTGTTTGAATAAAAGTTCTAATTTAAGGGTCAAGGCTTGCATAATTTTGCATATCACAGACTTACAAAACATTTCATTGAATTTTTCTCTACAGTATACTGAAGAAAATTTCTTAAGTTTTTTTCTTAAGTAAATGCATTTGCAGCCTGGCCTCTTACTTTGCCCACATTTTTTTTGCTCATAGTTACTCATTATTCATTGCCTGCACAGAGTTCTTTGACATTACACAATACTTTTCTTGACTTTGTTTTTGACAAACCCTTTTAAATGTAGGAGCTGTTTGCCAAATCAGCTTGTTCCAAATAGGTGTGAATCATAAGGCATTTTGATTGAGGAACAGGCCATAACAAGCACACATAACCAGCAAGAGCTAGATAGTGTACATTGCCCTAAGACAAGAATTTTCTAAATATTAACTTTTTCAGTCTTGTTCTAAGTATCTTTAATTCCCATCAGAGCTACCAGATTGGGTGGCACAAATCCACATGATCCTAGATGGTGGGATAGAGTGATGATCTAATAGTTGTTTGTTTTTTGTTTTGCAACCCAGATTTGGTAGCTCCATTCATACTGTGTATTAGGATAAATATCATATTTGCAATAGATTTTTATAGCATGCATTCTATTGGATAGCTAGTTAGCATTGGTAGTTCCTGTAAGTCTTCCTTTCCATTCTGAAACACAACACTGAATGAGATTTTAAAATAGTTTATAAGATAGTACCATGTGTTCCTCTAGATAAAAAAACAGTAATGAATTTATGATCACAGATACATAATTTAATCAACTAGTAGCAGGTAGAACTGTTCATATGGGAGAAAACACATGGATCTAGAAGATATGGAGCCATGTAGCTTTAAGTTCCTTGCTGCCCAGTGCCTAATTACTAGCATATTATGACATTATATTAATACCAATAGAGTAGGATTGATGATTAATACTGCAGTAGGATTTAATTTCTATGCTGGTGTGGCAGCTTTTCATTTTTCCAGTCCTTCTAAGCTATAATCTGAGAGTCAGTTTGAGTTTGGTCTAGTGATTAAGGCGCTGGACAAGAAAGTGGGAGATGGTGACTTTAAGTCCCACCTTAGCCATGAAAGCCAACTGGGTGATGAATCAAGAGACCCTACGAGCTAGGTAAAAGCAAACTTTATTATAACTGCTAAATCACTTCTGCCAAGAGTATCTTAATTGTAAAACACCTGCTATTTTTAAATTAATAATGTGTCATCATCTGTGTAATTACATTATGCCATTGCTTCTGGAACTAAGCAAGAAACAATTGTCCATGCACCCTTTAGCCAGACACTAACTGTTTTCTCATGTTGGTATTAATAATAAACTTGAAAATTACTGTAAGACCACTGCTAACTTTCTGGTTTCTGTATATTTTTTAAAAGAGCTGTCAACATAATACTGCTGGGGAAAAGTGTGAGCGTTGTAAAGAAGGATTCTTTCGAGATGCCAGTCAAGGACTTTGTAAGGAATGCCACTGCCCTTTCACAAACAGGTACTCTGTTGGGTAGACAGCGGGAAGCTGTATTTATTGTGCTTGGCTCAAAGTTGCCCTGGTGAAAATACTATGATAGTGAAAACATTTGTTAGATAATTCTATTATTCATGCAATAATGCTAGGAAGCACAAATGATAGAATTTTAGTGTCATTGCGGCTTGTTATGGACAATGCTGGTAGCATGGAGGATAAGATGATAATGGTCACTCATCTTGAACATCTTCATGTAAAATAAAATAAGAAATTTCCTATGAAGAAAAAAAACCCATAATGCAATTTCCACACATTCCAATTTTAAGTGCATTTACTACAAATAAATAGCCATTTTAAATGAGATATTGATGAACTTGATTCAGATCTTCTATTGGATTACATTTTTTAAAAGCACTACTGCCGTGTGACTCATGACCTTAATAAAGCCTTTACTAAATTGGTATCTTCTAGATGTGCTGGGCATCAATTCCCATAATTACTATAATTTCTAACTCTAGGAGTTGTGAAAATGTAAATCTGCACTTTTGGAGGAATTTAGCTTGAAAAGGAGACAGGAGAGAACACATTTTCTGCATTATCGCAACTACAATCTACTTTAAAAGAAATTTATGGTGCAAGAGACTTGGCCTACAGTTTGTCAACTAGTTTGGCCTAAAATATATTTTATTTAGTTGATATTAATTTAAAATGTATTTAAAGCAAGTTCATTGCTTTTATTCATTTATTTTGCCAAATGCAGTGGACATTTCTGGTATATTAATGTAAAATGTATTTAAAGCCAAAATCATTGCTTTTATTCATTTATTTTGCCAGATACAATGGACATTTCTTGTATGTCTTCTACTCTGAATATGATATATGAGCGCATTAAATATAATAGAGATAAAAAAGTGAATATTGGAGAATTTTTCTGAAAGGTTACTTCATTTCAATAAAACCAAAATAATGTTGTGATAACTTAAAGGCTAATTGCTTCATTGTTAGAATCACTTAAAAGACTTGGTTGTGTTTGCTACATACAGTAATAAAATAAAACCTTCATGTTTTTAGGGAAGGCCTATATTTGCTTGATTAGCACAGAGCACTACATCTTTGCTACTGAAGCTCTCCCTGGTTCCATGCTGTTGATTTCAAAAAGGGAAGGGAATTAGGGGAATAATAGAGCTGGCTCAATGACAACTATCCAGATGCTATTTGAACTATTTGAACTCTAGTTACCAAAACCTCCAGCTAGATATAACTGATGGGGAACAATTGTGGGAGTTGTAATGCAGTCCATGGATTGTCCTGATAATATTGTAGACTAGGAAGAGTTGTAATTTTCTTTGTTAAATGTGTATAGACAGCCTTTTATTTATTGCTCAATGATCTAATGAACATGGAGACTATCCTTTCAACTTATAAAATTGAGATATTTAGGTTTCCTAGGGAAACACACAGTTCCTAAAGAAAGAAGAGCAGAGGCTTATTCTTCTTCAATAATAAAATGTAATCCAATATCTTTTCTTAATTCCCTAATTTATTACTGCACAATTTGGATTTCTAAAATGTTTTTAGGATTGTAGGGCTGCATTCTGATTTTGGAAAAAAAAAAAAAAGGCCGATAAGCAGTGATGTATGAGCAAAAATAGTTGCAACTTGTCTGTGACTGAAATTATTTGTGTTAGACTTTTATTCAATGTTCAGATATTAACTTAACCCTTACATTATTTTTCTTTCCCCATAAACTGTATAAATATGCCTTAAAAGAAAAGAAAAAAAACTATTTCCGGGTTTTTCATGTTTGTTATATATTTTTTAATTTATAGTTTTGCTTCTGGCTGTCTGGAAGCTAATGGAGAAATTCAGTGTTTTTGCAAAGAAGGCTATTCTGGAAATCATTGTGAAAGGTATGTGACTTGTCTCAATACTGATTTACTATGTAGAAAGTTAAAACAGATCTTCTCAACTGGAAACTACTAACATATTGGAAAAGATCGTTTTCTAAACAGAGACAATATTTTCATGCTTGGGCTTGAGTCCAAAATGCTACAAGGCTTCTAAACATGTACATGTGCACACATGCTCTCTTTAGTAAGCATAAGATGCTGTCCTTGATTCAAATTACTCTGTTTCAGATTACTCTGTTCATCCCATTTAGGACTATTTGATTTCATGTTCTTTAAAGTAAATTGCACCAGTATCCAGTTATGCATTAGATATACCAGTACATACTGTATACACTGATGTTTTTACACCTGAAGAATTGTATGAAGTATAGATATAGCCCAGAGAAAGTTAAGTGTGCTCAGATTCCTAGGATATCAAATAAGTATATTTTTGGACTGCACTGTCTCTATATAGAGCATATCAAATTAGAGATACAATTAAAATAGAAAAAGCAACAATAATATAGAGGCTTCTTAATATTTTACACTAGCCTGTCTGTCGATAGCAATGTGTTTGGAATGACATGATCCTAAGCCCATTTAGAAATTAGGTGACTAGTAAGAACATAGATTTAAAAATAGTAACCAAGTAACTTTTGGATTATATGGATTCACTAACCAATGGAACTCAAGTGGATTACGGTATATATTTAAAATATAAAAAGCTGTTGGCTTTCGGTTTGTATGTAAAATTCTGATCTTCCTCTGTCTCTTAAAAATAGGAAAGAATTAGGATATATATTAGGATTTAATTTTTGCTCATTTTCTTAAGCTATTTCTTAGGAATCATTTCCTTATTCAGTTTTTTGAATATTTCATAATGCATCTGTTCTCTACTTTAGCCAAATACATTGTGAGTTGTATTTTGAAATTTTGCTTTATTTGGTCAGGTTAGACAATTGTAACACAAATTGTTAAAATTTATAGATGTGATGCAGATTTTTAAACCAGCAGAAACTGTTTCATTGTCAGTTGATTTATATAAATTGTGAGTTTTATTTGTTAATTTATTTTGTAGCTGTGCTCCTGGTTATTTTGGAAATCCACTGAAATACAGATACTGTCAAAAATGCAATTGCCTGGAGAATGGTCAGCTCACAAAATGTGATCGCTTGACTGGGGGTATGTAAAGTGACATAAATATTTCTGAATAATATCAATAAATAAAAAGGAAACCATAGAATATTTGAATATAATCTACTAGAAAGACTTCTGTGCAAATAAAAGTTATATTTTCAATTCTCTGCTTATAGCTCTTCATGCTAAACTACAAATGATAGTTTAGTATAAGGATGAGAAAAATCTATCTCTTCGGATGTTGTTAAAGTATAAGTCCTGAGATCCATTGGCTGCTGGTATAATTCCTCTGTATCTGAAAAACCTGTTTTACACATTTGTGGTTTTAATAAAGTAATTAAATGTGTTACTTAATGTTTAAACAGCATGATCCTGATTTATGTGTCCTACTTCCTACAGATTGCATTGCTAATTGCATTTAGGCAATTTAGATATCCACATGAATTATGAATTTCTTCTATACAATTTTAATGTTAATTGTTTCAAAGTTTCAAGGAAGATAAACTTGAACAACTATCTGGAATCCTAAGTGCATTCTATGATTATGCATAGCATCAGTTATAATATTCCCTTCGTCTAAATATTCCAGTTGATTTCAATAATGTGGCTCTCTATAGCTTTATTTAGCCATTTATGAACCAGAACAAAGTTTGATATAAGAAAAAAAAACATTAATGGATTATAATAGAAAAAGAAAACACTATTTTATAATATATATCTGAAACACTAACTACAGATTTGTGGCTCACTTACTTGGTGTTTGCTAATTAACACATATAGGTATTAGAGAGTTTGGTGCTTTGCACCTTGATTTTTTAAATTCAATTTGCTAGGTTGGCGCTCTTATTTCTATGTAGAATGTTATATTTCACCAACATCTAGAGATCCACAGGTTTTCTACCCAGCATGCATTCTATGCACTTTGTGTTACTCAGAGGAGATGTCAGATCTGGAGCCCACATAATGATGATAAGCACTTACATTTCAAGTCTGAGTCAAAGGCAACTGTTAGAGATGAGCAAGAAAGCAGAAAGCAGGGAACTGAACCAAGGAATCCAGATCACGAACAAGAATATACAAGAGCTAGTAGAACTTGTTTCCAAACCAACAAAGAATCTTTCTTCAATCAGAGCCAAAGGCGAGTTCAAGGACACATGGCCAGGCCTGTGTCTGAGAAAATTTTACTTGCCAAGGACACATTTGACTTTTGTTTTAAGATTTGCACATATTTCTCAGTTCTAGTCTCTGAAATGTTTGACATAGATATAAGGAAACCTGTTTTATCTGAATATATTATGATGCTTTCCATCTCAAAAGCAATGTTATTTTCCCAATTCCATTATGTAAATTACTAGCATTATATAAGTGGGCACATATATTTCAAACAACATATTTTAAAGTGCTGTTATGCTGCTAAAACTAACAATTGCTAGAACAAGTTGAGTCACGATGCAGTTGCTTTAGCAAATCCTGATGTCATTGTGGTTTTGCTATACTGTATTGAGCCTTGGTTTAATTGTGGTCATGCAGTAGCTTATTGAAGTCTATAATTGCATATCTTCAGATGTTCTGATTCCTATTAGGCAATGACATGTCATATTTAATTGGCACCCAACTTTATATGTCATGAGATAAAAGTGATTAAAGTGATTAAAGACTACTTAGGTATTCAGCCTGGCTGGGGAAATTTGGTAGTTCAAGTCCACACATCTTAAAGTTACTGAGGCTGAAAAAACCTGGTCTACTTAATCTTCAATAGCAATATTTGCCTCAAATTTTGTATTTGCTTGTCTTGCAAAATTGCTTTAGCTTGGAGGTTGAAGTTCATGAGATGAGGTGATCTTTGAAGTCAGAAGAAATCACAAGATATAAGTGTTGGGCTGCATATACAAATAGACCTCGACTTACAACAGTTTGCTTAGTGACCATTCAGAATTAACAACAGCACTGAATAAGTGACTTATGACCATTGCAGCATCCCTGTGGCCATGTGATCAAAATTCAGATGCTTGGCAATTGATTCATATTTATGATGGTTCCGGGTCCTCTCATCACCTTTTGCAACCTTCTGACAAGCAAAGTCAATGGGAAAGCCAGACTCATTTAACAACCATGGTACTCACTCAACAACTGCAGTGATTCACTTAACAACTGTGGCAAAAATTGTCACAAAATAGGGGAAAAGCTCACTTAACAAATGTCTTGCTAAGCAACTAAAATTATGGGCTCAACAGTAGAGGACTATCTGTATTATATTTTACAGTATTTTATCACTGTAGTATGCTATGGACTGAACTGGAGTATGGGAGGAGGAATCTGTTTTGGAAAGGTCTTTTAGAGACTTGGCAGCCAGCAGTCTTTTGACAGCACGGCTTCTTTAGAGGCTAGTAGCCCTCCTCTTGTGATAATAGGATTATACTGGCAGAAGAGGCAGCCACAGTGTGGACCCCAAACCCTTTCCTGATTAATAAGGGAAGGAGTTGTATAGGAATAGCTCAAAATACTGCTAAGTGTAGTGATTCCAAGAACCATAAATATGGTTGTTTTGGTTGAATGTTTTGGTATATTGTACCATTTTTGTATTCTAAGGCCACACCTTTTGTTTCTGAGTTCAAAGAGTTAAATCAGTGGATGAGTTCAGGAGTCCTTGAATTATCTTGTTTTCCTCCCTGCTAAGACATTTAGTAAATAATGCCTTGGATTTCTCAAGGGCCTAGGATTGTGACCCAATGTCATAGTATAATTTGTTCACATTAGCTTAAACTGTTACTTTAGGAAAAAGAAGAAAGCAATGTGTAAGTTTAACTTTGGGGAGAACTCTGCAAGATCCTGTAAGCTTCCTCTCTAATGTATTTTT
>JANHFJ010002283.1:99442-110032 GCA_032468195.1 Cerberus rynchops
AGCATGCTAAAACAATGCGATTAAATAGCCTTACATTACAATTTAACAGAAATAGATTATTCTCTTATTGGGTCCAGTACAGTTCTTTAATGAATCAGTCATGTCTAGCATTAATAAATTTTTCTTTATATAACTATTAAACAGATCTTATTTCACATACAGTAATACAAATTTATATTAATACATAACTTGCATCATGATTAGCCTAGATTTATGGACATTCTATTAATGAAATTCACTTTGTCATTAAGGAACCCTCTTTTCCCTTTATTATACGTTTTCCCATTTTATTCAGCTTAGTTACATAAAACCAATGTTTAATGTCAGAATACAGGCTACAATTAAGGCAGCTTTTAAAAGCTTAAAAACGTATTTACAATTTAAATTGGAGTCTAACACTAGCTTAATAAATGACAAGCTTTCATATAATTTAATAAACTTTCACCTATAATAATTACTCTTGATTATTTGCCATGGTTCCTGAAGAAAACAGCAGAAGGAATGGGCAAATAAACAGAAGCACAATACTAGTCAAGTGAAACATCCAATTACCGACTAGCTCTAGTGATGTACATCTTTCCCAATATAAAAAAGAAGAATGATTCAATATAGCCATTCTGCCTTCTCAAAAATGATATACCGTTTTTCAATTAATCATTCATATAAAATGAAGACTTACAATCCCTTCCTTCGAGTCCTGCTTCCAAGCTGAAAGCAAGCTGCTAATAGCTGTAGTATCAGAGATCATACCACATTCTGTGGAAGAAAGGGGTGAAAATACAGTCCTAAAGAATGTGTGATCTTTCAGTTATCTCTAGCTTAACAAAATATAAAATAGTGTTCAACTTAAACACTACTGAATAGGTATTAGTTTCAAAAACTGTTTATTTTGCTTTCATCTTTAAAATTATCAATAATTATGTTTTTTAATAACCCTGCAAGGAAAAATTATGAACTAGTCTTAACAGGAAAGCATTTTCCTCTTTTGCATGTATATAAGCAATAAAAATGCACTGTGCTAAATAAATATAGATTCAACAACATTAAAATCCAGGATTTATTTTAACAACTAATAGGAGCAACAGATACTAATGTTCTTCTTTTTGGTTAACTATGCAATATGAGCTTTCCGATTTTTTTTTTCAAAAAGGAAAGTTACCAAAATATTTATGTATGTATACTGAGAAAAAAAGATATCATTCCTAAAAAAGACTTTCCAGAAAATGAGAATCATTAACTGAAAAAGCCAAGTTCCTAGTAGCCATCCAATAAAGTTACAATTGCCCATATAAAGAGCAGGATCTAATTGTTAAATAGAGCACATCAGAATGTATGTAGAAAAGCAAATTCTTTTAAACAGGAAAAATTAATTTCCCCGCATTTCAAATTGTTTTTTAAACACATTCTCCAATTCTAGACTTAAGTAATAATACATGGAGGTTCTAAATATGAGTCACACTTATGTCACAATTGTTTGCATTAATTAAATCGAAATATTAACTAACATTTTAAGAGTCTTTTCTTTTATGTAAGAATATCACTTCTTTTTTGTTAGTGTATCATAGTGGAGACATAGATTTTGTAATATACACAGGACAGAAAATAATTGATATTATTATGGAGTTTTTCCAAAAGATTCTTGGCTCCTAAACCTTAAAAAACAAAATATGCATAGCCTTAAACAGTTTACACTGAATTAAGAGAGACAAATTTCCTGAACATTCATATTGTTAGTATTAAGAATAAAATACAAGCAAACTAAACTCTGTCAGGTGTATGAAAGATTATTTAATTGACAGTTTAATCTGTTCAAGTGATTAAGCAGTAGAAGGCAATTTTAATCAGTAATGATGAGTTAGATATAGTGATTTCCTGGGGTTAATTTGGTTTTCATGTATTAACATACTGAATGAAATATAAAATGTTGAAAAGTCTTATTTCAAATAACAACTGACAGCTTCTGTTAAATTAAGTTGTTCCATTTACTTCAGAATTTCAAAAAAAACCTCAGGAATCTTTTGATAATATGCATTTAAACAACTGTTTTTATTTCCAATCAACACAGAGTTTATGACATGTAAACCTAACAAATACATTATGGCATTAGCTTTCACAAACTACAGTCCACTTTATAGGATGCATGAACTATTACAGTGTTATATACTATATACTGTTATAGACACACAATACTGTACAGTATAATACTGATGAAAAAAACATGATATACAAAATGGAGATGAATTCTTATGCACAAAATGGTCATGGAGATATGCATTAATTAAACTACTGGCAAAAGGCTTAGAATAGAATCAGGATGATTATTTTGCAAATGAAAGAAGTGCCTTTTAAAGCAAGGGATTTTTCTCCACTATTTCAATTATTACGTAAGTTACTTTCAAAAGGACTATCATAGCAAAAACACATCTAAAAATTATACTGGCAAAAAAATGGCAATAAATAAAGGTAAAATATAGTTAGTTTCATTTTGTTTTACAGTTCAGAAAGACAAAGTATATATTATGCAGTATAAAGATATAAAAGATATTAGCAGTTAAAATATTTATAAGAGAGCTAAAGAGAAGCCTAAGAATTGAGGAAATATAAATATCAGTTTGTTAAGTAAATATTTAAAAAAATAATTTTCTCAGAGAAACTTTCAGGTATGAACACACACAAATGTATATATGAATGTTATGAAATGAGAACTATTATAAACAATTATAAATCCCTGATTATGTTTTGATATCTGTTATTTTGTGGAGTCTAAAGATTGGTGCCAGAAGTACAAGCCAGTTTCTTCATTTAAACACACACAGTATGATCAAGAAAAAATTAATCACTAGTCATTAAAATACATAATCATATTTCAGAAATCCCAAATACACTTTATATGAACATGATGGCAAATTACAATTAGACTTAGCTTGTAAGTCTGGCAAGAGCAGGATAATTATCAGTTACCAGTATCATTAAGAAAGAAATAATATAAACAGCTAGAATCAGCTAGGAAACTGCTGCCAGTTTTCTATAACGGTGCCAATTAAATTCAACAGGAGGTAGATAAAAGATGTTCAAAAACCACATGCAGACTCCTAGGGCTGTCCAAACTTTAAACAGATGAGATTTATATACCAAGCAGATCTGTGTCATGGCTGCAGAAAAATGAATAATCAAGAATACAGAAACTGAGCCTACAGAATCAGCCAAGATTTTAATCCTAACACCTGGTATGAACCAGATCCTACCTCTTTCCACTGTTCTGATCCTGAATTGACATATTTTCCCTGACTCTTAAGAAGATCCTGAATCGAAACATTTTCCTCAACTGTTAAGACTCTTTATTACTATGTGTAGATGAGCTAGTACTGCTGGAGTATATAAACATAGTACTTCGGAGTAGCAAATTCTCAACTATGGAAAAGAGCTAGTAAAGGGCTGATAGACTTAGCTGCCTAGGCTAGGGGTGTCAAACCTGTGTCATCACGGCATCATCACATGACATATTGGGACTTTCCCCCTTTACTAAACCAGGCAGAGGCGGGGCCAGCATGTAACACATTCAGGCTGCAGGCTGCAAGTTTGACAGCCCTGGCCTAGACCATAAAGGTATATAAAAAAAATGGATCAGTTCACTAGAAACAACTTTCATGACTTCCCACCTGGTAGCCTCGGATCCAGAACCTTCAAACTTACTTGGCTTACTTAGACTTCTTGACTTAGTCTGAAATGCAATCATGCTTTTCACCTAAACTTTTTGAGCACTGTGTTTCTGGGAACTTATCTGCATGCTCAATCTTGGTCAGTTCAACTCCTCTCTCTCTCTCTCTCTCTCCCTGCATAGAATTCTGACTTATGAGTCTCTTTATTTAATCCTCTATATAATCTTCAAATGAACATCAGCATAATACTGTGTCCCACTTGATCCCACAGCACTGTTCCTTATATAATAATAACAGCATAACAGCAGAATTGCATAATAGCAGAAATAGACATTATTATTTTATTTTAAGGATACTATTCATGCCAGCACTGTATTCCCAATAGAAGACAATTTTGGATAGCAAAATTCCCCTGGACAATATTGGGGGGAAATCCCTTCTTTTTCTAATGGGAATTGTCTTTGTAAGTTACTATTTACTGCTTTACTATTTTAATGTCTTTATTCATTTTTTAAATTATTGTAAGCTACCTAGAGTTGCCCTGGCAAGATATGTGACATATAAGTTTCATTAGTTAATTAATTTAAAAACTGGGTAAGAATTAAAATGTCTTGTCAAAATGCAATAAATTTCATTTTAACAGATTCATCAGAGGAAAGGAGTATTCAATGTTCCAAATTTTCAGCAGGAAACAGCAGGAATACAAATGGCACAACTACAATGAAATCGGGTTCACTAAAATCTATTGTTCAAGAACTTAAAAAAAGTTTTACTGTAAACAGCAAATTTGAATATATAAGTATAAATTCTATGAAAATACTTGTGACATATTCTATCTGTTTCAGAAATAATTGTATTCCTCAAAATGAAAGTATAACATTAAATCTTACTAATATTTAGCAATACAGAATCAGATTTACTCTCTCATTGCCCAACTTAGTAACGGCCTGTGTTCAAAATTGTTATAATAATTCATATCAAGCTCCAAACTTAAAAATTTATGTATAAAATACTGTATATTGAAGTTCAATTATATTGGCTGTTTTAAAGTAAAATTAGTCACTTATTAAAGAGAAATATTATGTAACTATTCCTAATTATTTTAAGTTATATTTTTTTGCAAAAATTTCTCCCAATAATGTTTGAATTGATGTATAGTACAGAAAAGCCAATTGTTCTGTATAAGTTAATCCTGATACAGTAGACATTCCATATAGCATAACAGCATCCAGTTCCCCTTCTCTATTGACATGTACACAAAATGAATTCAGCATTCAAAACCAGCCAATGTGCTCATATCTCATATCTTTATTTATGCGATTCCATCTAACTGGCACATAAACACAAGCTCAACACACTCCAATTTAAAGTAGTTGAACAAGTACTCATTTAGTGATCATTCCAAGTTATGACCAAATACTTGTAGACTTGTAGTTGTAGCTGTCATAGCATCCTCATGGTCATGTGACTGTGAT
This sequence comes from Cerberus rynchops, assembly GCA_032468195.1. Lineage (NCBI taxonomy): Eukaryota > Metazoa > Chordata > Lepidosauria > Squamata > Homalopsidae > Cerberus > Cerberus rynchops. Next base: position 104,577 of record JANHFJ010002283.1, read on the forward strand.
TATGATTGCACTATTGCACAGTTACATGATCACCATTTGAAATCTTCATTGCCAGCTTCTGACAAAGTCAATGGGGAAGCTGGCAGGAGCTTTCAAAAAACAATTATATGACCATGGAACACTGTGACCTTCACTGTTAAGCTTCTCCTAACAATGGGAACTGGGAGTGCCACAATTGCTATCATAAATTATGTGACCTCATGGCTTTACAACTGCATCATTTAGTCAACAGCTGCCAGTCCCAAATACTATTATTAAACTAAAACTATCTATATTACTAAGATCATCACTGCAACTGTCAACATAACATACAGCAAGGGAGAGTGATGAAGATCTCTATTTGTATCACGTAGCTACAGCTGAAGCATATATGTGATATATCTCTTACTTTTTCTGGCACCAAAGAAAATTACATACTTTTATTTTTACTGTCCTGGCCAGTTACCTATTTCTTGTACAAGCCTCACATTTGCTTCAAAAAAAACCCCACCCTTTCAATCTTTTGGAGCAGATTTGAGGTGGGGGGAGAGTAAAGCAGCCATACTGTTGGCAGATGGCTCTTGCTTTGGGGAAACATTATACAGTATTAGATGTTTAAAATTGAAAACCATGACAATTATAAATACCTTTGAAGATTTCAAGTTCTTTCCTGCAAAATAAAAAGAAAAACATAATGTATGTCAGAGATTGAACACAAATTGGTTTTATTTGCAGATAACGTAGTTTTATTTCCAAACCCATATACTGTTTCAGCCTGGATACAAAACATGGATGCCATTAGCAAAATAGCAGGGTCATCTATTAACTAGTTGAAACTGGAATTGATCCCAATAGGTAAGAATTTGGTTACCCATCCATTTAAAGACTATTTGCATCGAATCCATTCAATACTTAGATATGTATATGCCAAAGGATATAACTCATCCAGTTGCAAAATAGCCAATTAATCTGAATGTTTAGTCAGGCTAATCAATCAACTGAATGATCAAAAATATGTTATCAAGTCTTGAAATCATTTATCTGTCAAAAGTCAAAAGGTAGCAACAAAAGTGAAAAGTCCCAGAATGAATCCAGACTGTGTAATAATTATTAGAAAATAGCAAATATAGATAGGTTTGAACTATTTTGTGACTATATTATCACTAGATAATGACTCATTCTGTGGTTATTTAATAATAGTATAAGCTTTGATTTTCCCTCTTTCTACTGTTTTAGGGTTGTGTATTTGTTTTATTTCTGGGAATAGGTGATTCATTCTGTTACTGTTCCCTTGTTTATTTTTGAAAAACACATTATTTCTCTTTAAAAAATACCTTAAATGGTTTATGCTGAGGTACATTTTTTATAATGCTGACCATGGATTATAAAAAAAAATATTTAGTACTAGTGGCAAGCATATATTTTATTTTTATTTTTAAAAATGTTCTGAAAAAAACAACTAAGAAAAAAACCATTAACCGAAGTTTACAAAAACTTTTCTAATGTTCAAATACACATTGCCTTTCATAATTCAGGTATGGAAAAAAGAACAACCCTAATTCATTTGGAAAAATACTTTAAATTTCAATATAGATAGGCATCGCTTGTTTCACTTAGCCTATTATAGTTTCATAGTAAATAAAGCATTCTCTCACACATACTAAAAATTCAAACCTTACAAAATACATCCTGGCCTTTTTAAAAACTACACTCTATACTAGAAATATACATAGATATATGTTCTTGGTAGAAGAAAAGAATAGTTTTCCACTTGAGACAAACAGACACTGATCATGGAATTTACTCGAAGCCATAGAGAATATCAAGAAGTATATTCAGGAATAGAAAGTAATTTAATCTTTAGTACATTGAGCTAAGCTGTGGGAGATATCCAGGAGGCCAAATCAAGCAAGCAGGCAGAAATGTATTAATGAATCAGAAAAGGCAGAGCCAATTTCATTATTAACACATTTCATTATTAACACATTTCATTAATTACTTAATTAGTAACTAGTTTCAGCTTAATTTCATCAGCATTGAGGTGACTTTGAAAGTTTCAGGTTCAATTACCCAAAAAAATAAAAAACAGAAATAAAATAGAAAGAGTGCAGCATCCCAAAGGTTTCCAATATATAACACTAAGCAGATTAGTGTTCAGTAATAGAGACACCAATTTAACAATCTCAGAAAGTGGAGGAAATAAGAACAGCCATAACAATGTGACTACTCAACAATCAATATTACTGAAGGCCAAAAGTACATTGAAAAGGACCTAATTACAAAGGATACTTGAATATTGACAACAAAAATGTTGAGGGAATGTTATCAGCAGATTGCAAAAAAAAAAAGTTGCTTGCAATTTATTTTCCTATATTCTGCAGAGGCATGATTTGATCCATGGCCCCTGTAAACTGCCCATTCCAGGCCATGATAAGGACCTCTGCTGAATTGTATAGCAGAGTTTGAGAAAAACCCCAAGCTGCCTCTAAATCTGCACTAAAGTCTATCAGGTACTTGGATGACTGAAAGACCTATGGGGGGGGGGGGCAGCAGCTGTGGAAAATTCTAGGCTGAGAGAGAATGGTCCATCCATACAAGGGCACTAATGTTAATGTTCATGAAATTTAAATCATGCACCACTGCCCGGAAGCAAATACCAAATATAATGAGTTAGTAGGTCCATGAATAAGTTGGGCCATTGTCTATGGCTCCTATGTTTTCTTGGACAAGAGGTCCAGAGAAGGCTGATTGGAGAATCCCAAAATCATAAGCCTAGGGCGGGGTGGGCAATTGTGGCTCTTTTATGACTTGTGCACTTCAAATCCCAGAATCCTTGGGCAAGGCAACCTAAATAAAATGGAGGAAACATTTGAAAAGGGTTCCTTACATTTACACCTCACAATGTTTTCTCCAATTTATTTAGATTGCCTTGCCCAGGGATTCTGAGATTTGAAGTTCACAAGTCATAAAAGAGCCACAATTGCCCACCCCTGGTCTAGTCTAATGAAAAGAAGGTCTAGGGGTGACATGATAGCAGTGTTCCAATATGGTGTAGGACAGTGTTTCTCAACCTTGGTCGCTTTAAGATGTTTGGACTTCAACTCCCAGAATTCCCTAGCCAGCTTTGCAAAAGAGTTTTCTTTTTTCTCCTAGAAACTACCTTTGCAGTGGGTACAAATCAGCACACTTCACAGATAATTTAGCCCAGTGTTTCTCAATCTCAGCAACTTTTACACCCATGGACTTCAACTCCCAGAATTCCCCAGCCAGCTGTCCCTCACCTAGACCAGTGAGGCATTCCTCAGCTGCAATTACATCTCACTACTGAGCACAACATGACTTTCACTGTGTAAATTATTCCTCTTTCTTTAGTCTCGAATGTAAACTTGGAAATAGTTTTCAGTCTGCCTTGGGGACTAATAATTGGCAGTATAAAATCTTCTCCTGCCAGGGTTAGTTCTGAGTTTTTGCAGAATTTTCTCCCTTTGGTTTAGTGTCCAATAGTTTTATAAGCACGAAAACCTGTTAAAGCCATACTTTTTCAGCAAATGCCTCTGGCTTCCAATCTACCTTTTAATTATATTATCTACTGCTCTGAAGCATCCATTATATCTATATGTTCATCATCCATCTGTCTTTCTCTTTACAGTATCTCTTTATGCTGATGAATATTCAGGAAACTAAGGTGTATCTCGAAAAGTGTGTCTTCTCTTTTCAGTCATTATATCACCATCCCAAAACGACCGTGATGATTTCAAAATCCCTTTTCTCACATCAACATGTGTTGCGTTGTTTTGAACTGTCAGTTTTTGGCAAAACAGCACATTACGGAGAACAGTTGGAGGGACTGGATACGTCTCTTTAATAAAAAGAAGGGCACGATAGCAGTCTTCCAATATCTCAGGGGGTTGCCACAAAAAAGAGGGAGTCAAGCTATGTTCCAAAGCACCTGAGGGCAGGACAAGAAGCAATGGGTGGAAATTAATCAAGGAGAGAAGCAACCTAGAACTAAGGAGAAATTTCCTGACAGAACAATTAACCGGTGGAAAGGCTTGCCTTCAGAGGTCGTGGGTGCTCCATCACTGGAGGGTTTTAAGAAGAGACTGGACAGCCATTTGTTGGAAATGTTATAGGGTCTCCTGTTTGAGCAGGGGCTGGTCTAGAGGACCTCCAAGGTCCCGTCCAACACTGTTATTTTATTCTATTATAAACTGCAAAACAGTCACCATACAATTTTTATTCAAAAGCAAGCCCCAAGATTCTTATGTATTCTGCAGGAAAGGGAGGAAAGCAGATTAACTGTACAAATCCTATATGTGTATAATAAGGCACAGCGCTCTCCAGATCCAGTGAATTTTAATCCCAAATAAAATGAATACGAAAACGATAATCCACAAAATGAATCCCCAAAATAAAATGTGTGCACGTGGTGAAAATATTTCACAAAACAATTTCTTCTCACCTTCAGAAATGTTTGATTTAATAATGATTTCTCATTAGCATCTTTTTAAGCGGGAGGAACTGAAATGTTAAAAGCAGCCAAGAACTATTTTAATGTTTGATCACTTTAAAATCCATCGTTAAACGATCATATTTTTTAACACATATCCAAATTAATAATACTTAAAAGCATTCTCAAATGTTTAAAAAGTACTTCAGGTACAATCCCTTCTAATAAGCTCAACAGCCTTTAGAAAATCCAGTACATCAAAATTATTTTCCCTATTTAGAGGAGGGAGCAGTTGAAGCAGTTAAGTGAAAACAAGAATTGCTTTTCTAAGGCCTTTGGGCAATTTCAAGCCATTTCTTTGCTGTCCCACTTGTCCTTGGAGATATCTGAAAATGTCTGACATTGAAAAAGTCCCATTTTGGAGGGGGATTTTAGGCTGCCTTTCCAAATTGGCTCCAGATTTTGGCTTACCTAGGCAATTCTTTCTCCCCCCTCCCACCCCCAATAGATGAGTTCAGTTGTGGACAAAAGTCAACGGGGTACAAGATGATTACACTGAGCCATGACGATCAAAAAGGAGATGGAATTCAGACACAGAACCATGAAAATCAATGTAGCATAGTGACTAAGATATTAGGTTAGGATTAAGAGAAAAACCAAATTCAGTTCCAACCCCAGCTATAAAATCTTTCTTGGTTGTTTTTGGGCCAGAAACTCTCAGCCCAGTCTACCTCACAGTGCTATTGTTATGGGGAAAAGAACCTAATATGGACCCGACACATCGACACCGTGGTGAGAAAGGCCCGGCAATGCCTATACCATCTTAGAAGACTGAGAGACTTCAGACTGTCCCCAAAAGCGCTCAGAAAGTTCTACTCCTGCACAGTAGAAAGCACCCTGACGGGCAACATCACTACGTGGTTCGGGAACAGCACCATGCAAGACAGGCAAGCTCTACAGAGGGTGGTGCGCATAGCAGAGCGCATCATCCACACCAAGCTTCCTGAACTGCACTCCATCTACAACA
>JANHFJ010002285.1:108326-118938 GCA_032468195.1 Cerberus rynchops
AGGGAACTGTGAATTTGGGTCTTCAAATACAGGTCTCTGAAGAATTAAAATTGAAATGTTATGTTGACAGTGATTATGCCAATGATGTAAAAACCAGAAAGTCTAATTCTGGGATTGTGGATTGTTTGGAGGGGCTTTAATTGGTCGGAAGTCCAGAAAGCAAACAATTGTAGCCATTTCTACTGAGGAGGCAGAATTTATTGCTCTGTCTGAACTTTGTTTAGAGGTAACTTGGTATGTACAGCTGTTACAGGATTTAAATGTAAAGGTAAATGAAGCTGTAACTGTTTAAGATAATGCTACTTGCATTAAAATAGCAACAGGTGACAGAGTGAAAAATAGAAGCAAGCATGTGGACCTTAAATATTGTAATGTAAGAGAAGCCATCAAATGTAAATTAATTAGCTTGCTTCACTGTTCTTGAGAGGACAATATGGCAGATATAATGACCAAGCTATTGGGTGGAGTGCACCATGGGAAGAATATTAAGTTATTTGGTTTTATGTTTATTCCAGGTATGAAAGGAGGAGTGTCAGTGTAGATGTTTCATGAACTGGAATAGGCATAGCAACAAATCAGCCAATGGAAACTGTTCGGTAACTGAAATAGTATTTGTTGTGTGAGCCACAAGAGACAGCTAGGAGCCTGGGTGTGGCTTAGCTTAACTGTTCTGTATAAGACAGTTTGTTTCTCTTTGCTAATGTTCCTGTACTGTGTTTCCATTTGCTATTTTCTTCTTCTCTACCACCTTGGAAAAAGCTACATGGGTATTGTATAGATACATTATGTTTTATATTATATAAAGCAGTTTCTTATATATAAATGAATCCTGCTGGATTATTTGACTGTGTGTTGGCTGGATTGCAACAAACTCTGACAATTAGTTCCCTAATAGGGTTTATCTTAATCATGGCATCAGTCTTGCAAATTGAAAGTACATCTCTTGCCCCTCTTGCCTTTACAGTCCAAGAAACTAGGAAGAGTTCCTTCTGAGATGATTATCATATCCACATTAATTTATTCTTGGCTCAGGTATAGCTTGTCCGACCATTGTGTAGTCTGCGGCTCTTCCTCCTATCTCCCAAGGTCATTCCCACATACCCTTACAGTATTTCTTTATAATGCTGGTATATTTGCCTGTTAGACAAAGAATATATGGTTTAATTTGATGTCATAGCATTCTTTACGTCCATAGGGTGAATCCACCACAGTGCACCCAGACTAATCAAACACCCTAAGATTGAAATGCCCGGACTCATGGAATACTAAAATTGGTGGCAAAGAAAGGGTCACTGTTGAGGCTATCCTTTATTCTGTTAACCATCCTCTTGAGAATCAGGTATCATTTTATGGATGGTTTCACACAAACCATTATTAGTAAATATTTTTACAAAGATTACATATGTTTTATAATGAAAGTACCCAAGAATTTTAAAAAGTCACAGTGCCTTATCCAATAGTGACTATTTTCTATTTTTTTACATTTCTACCTACAGTTGCTTTCTGGACATGCTGGGATAATAAAATTAAGAAATGTTGTTGCATAATTATAGTTAGGCTCATGTGTAATCATGTAGATATAGATGTAGGGAAAAAGAAATAATTGGCACAAGAAATAATATTGTCAGTATAAGCAGCATTATCTTAGAAAATCAGAAATTGAAAGTATTCATAGACCTGCCAGAATGAGGAACTTGAGAATTATTTCGAAAGCAAAAAAAAAAAAAGAAAAAAAGGGGGGGGTACTATAGATGTAGAAAAATATCCATGTTTTTCTGCATTTAAGTTAATTATGTATTTGTGCCCAATGCTATATCTGGATCTCTGGATTTGGACAATGGAGATAGAGAAGTTTGGAAAGATTTCATTTTCAACTTTTAAAATCCAGTTGGATGAGCATTTTTTCTGCATTGGAACAGTCAACTACAGTGTTGTGTTCAATGTTGCAGCTGCTTGTGGTGATGTTATGGATGGAATTTCATTGTTCAGGACTGTGGGAGTGTAGAATTCCTCTACAACACAGAATACCAATGTCTATAGCATCCTCAAAGCCACCGACACCCCACTGTCACTAACCTTCAGGCTTCTTCAGTCTTTCAATGTTAAGCTAATTGGTTCTCCAGGCTTCTGTTGCCCCCTGTGCTCATGTCAGTGGCTGTTTTTCTCTGTTGATGCACTCCATGTATCACTGTGTATGCTGCATTATGAACTCCTTGCAGAGGAGTCCAGAACACATTCATCATGTTTGTACCTCTATGTTTTTTATTGCATACCAGTCTTTTGTTATCGCTTTTATGACCTAATGTTTGCCTGAGAGTCTCTGTGCACCAGATGGCTGTGTTAGTCCTCTATCATTTCCTCCCCCTCCATCAGTTGTGCTCCCTTGGTCAGGGTGGATTTGTGGGCTGCACTCATGACTGCTCAGCCATTGTGAGTTAGCTACTCTTGTGTGTTTATGGAATTTTGTCAGCTTATTGGTGCTCTTTGCTGCTGTGATACAAGTATAATAATAGGAGCTGCTTTGTATCAGTCCTTTTCATTTTTATTTAACATTGAAAAAGTGAATGCAAACCTTTACAAAATAGGGTTAAAATATATTAATAAGCAGGAAAGGGGGTAAATATGAAGATGTGATAAAATAATGATGGTATTAGGTTTAAGAATGCCAAAAATAAAGACAAGGCCTAATGTAAAACCTAATGTAAAGAGTGGACTAAAATCACCAGAGAGGTCAAACTGAAACCTTGTGCCTGAAAAATATATGAGAAATAATTCTATGTATGTTTTTTAAAAATTCTGTCCTGATGAGCAAATAATTTGCAGTTGATTTCAATTATTTGAGAGAATGCTGAGCTTGGACAAGATTGACTCCAAGTCTCCACTTCCCAATGAACCTCACTGGATGATCCATTTATCACAACTACCTCACAGGGGATAACATTTATTGTGTTTCTTAAATTAAGAAAGACATCAGAAGCACATTTGACCTCTTAGCAAAATTGAGATAGAAATGCATCAGCAAATAACACTAAATAAATAAAATACCTTCATACAGTTATAGCAAAGTCTTGATGAGTTTTGAGTGATGTACAGGTGTTTGAAACTGAATAACGTATTAAAGAAGAAATATGAGACTGGAAATATATACATTAAGTCTGTGTATATATGATTCGAAAGAGATTTTCAGAATGGAAACGCACCTTTTAAAGGTTTCAATAGAGCCTGAAAACAGATGTATCTCCATTGAGGATGTGGTTGCTGTAATTAATTGACTATTTAAATGAACTGTGTCTTCTTTCAGACTCACATGGAAACCTGAAAAAATATAGTTCCTTGTTAAATTGCTGCATCCACGTTCAGCATGTTCTAGAACACCTCTTCTAAATCATTTTTGTAGCACATACAAAAAGATAATGCTCATAATAAAATTGACAAATGGATCACAAATTGTGCAGATTATAATAGTAAACTAAAATAATGAATCTTAGGGTAAGGCAATGAATCAATGAATCAATCAATCTCATACTTTTATATTTTGAAAATATATGTACATTTTCTATAGAAGTAAGAATATAGTAGGACCTTATCTGAATATTTGAACTGAGATTGGTAGACATATGGTCATCAAACCACTGTTCACAAATACAATTATTTAACAGGAAAGGATCCCAGATAAAAGATACAATGTTCTGTTACATTGGCAAATTCATGTCTCACTCCTATATGCCTGTAGATAAGTTATGTTTTTAACAGATTCATTTTTCATTTAGTTTTTCTCTCCTCCTCCATCTCTGTACTATTTAAAAAGCAATACATTGAACAGCTGCTTCAAAACAGAAATGATATTGATAGACATGTCCACATTCGATTGATCTACATCTTTTTATATCTTTTCCTTATAATCATTAATGTTTGAGCAAGAATTTTAACATAGCTATTTCAACATAGCTTTTTAATAAAAATAAAGCCTATTTTCCAACTTAATAGTGTGACATTTTTAAATATTGTTGTCAGTAAGAACATAATTATACTACATTTGTTTATGCATCTTGTATGAATTCTATTTAAAACACATTTTTGGTAAGAGAGATCTCTTACTGATTGATTTAAGAAAGGATAGGTTCTTGGAATATTAAACCTACCAAATGTTGTAACTATTTTTTTTTTACTCCCGGTAGGTAGCAAATAGAAGGGTTATGCAGAAGCATAGTGAGTTAACAGACAAGTCTGGTACAATCCACCAGATCCTGGATTTCATTAGGTCTGTGGACTCAGAATCCTATTCTGCTTATTTTACATTCCTATTGTTTTTTTTAATTATTATTTTGGCTTCTTGACTGGATGCCCCCTAGACATATTAGCAAATGAAATTTCAAATCATTAGTTTGAAATCCTCTGAAATTTATTGATCAGATTTTGATGCAACGTAAAGGGCATGTAAGTAATGACAGAGTATATGTATTTGCAATAATTTGAGCATAAATCATCCTTCAATTGTTCTTTGTATTTAATCTAAATTTTCTTAGTAATTAGACATTTGCATGATTACATATGATCAACAAATTTAGGATTGGGTACTTCACAATCTTTAAAATGCAATAAAAGCTGGGTTATATGAATATACCTTAAAAACTGAAAATACATAAATATTTTAAAAGGTAGTTTTGTTGTGGGCTTTAAATGTTGGAATATAATGAAAACATTTCTAATAAAACAGCTCAGTTTTGTTTTGTATGTAAACCTCCATAGTTAAGTTGTACACAGCAATTCCTTGATTGTATAACACTGCATAGCTCAGAGGTGAGATTAGAGAAACCCTGTAGAGTAGATAATACTTGAGGGCATCTACAACCAGAAAAGTATGTGCATTTAGGCATGGGAGGAAGGAAGGATCTGCTTTAAATTTAGTGTAGGGTCACTGAATCATAATGATAGATTAAATAGAGGAGTTGGAACAAAGAATAGGGGTATGCAGTGTGTAGCACTAATACTAGAAGTCTATGCTTTGCAGTAGTTATTTAATGTCTTTTCCCATATGTTTCTGAATAGAGAAGGTTATGGCAGAGATGAGCTAAGGAATAGCTTTGTTAGCGAGTAGTTAAATGGAAATAAATTTTTAAAAGAATTCTTTCTATATACTAAGATTGCTTGTGAGTACAACAGGGTAATATTGGAATGTTTACTGTGACAGAAGTTAACATCCACTATGACACGTATTTGTAAAGTATAAATTTGTTATAGACTTAAATACTTTACTCTTCAAACTTGCAATACTGTTTGTTATAGCTCTAAAAGCATAAAAGACTCTTTATGCTCTCCTTGGTTATAATGGGAGTACGTTTTGGTTATCTGAAGGAACTTAAGCATCTGAAAAGCAATGTTAATTATTATAAGCAAATGGAAATATTAGATGGAAGGAAAATTGGAAGTGAGATTTTTACTAATATTGATCAGCTATTACCGTATATCTTGTGTATATGAAATTGAGTATGTTTTGCCAATATGAGAACTTTACTTCCCCCGTGATTTATGAATGGAAGTAGTTTATGTGTCTATATGGGCATATTTGTGTGGGGAAAAAACCAGTAATAGATGCACTCTTGCAGAAGGAGAAATGCTGGAGTATAGAAAAGACAGAATCATTATTTATGCATTTCCTATAAATTAGAATTATGTTCCTCCTTCCTTTATTAACTTAAAGAGGGAGCTGCTTCTAATGTATGACCAATATCTTTAAATGCCTCTTTGCCATATCACCACCCAGCCAATTGACCCATGTAACCTGATCCAACCAACCTATACATTGGTCAGCTCAGAGCCTTTTTTGAAGAAAAGAAACCACACAATTCTGAAATGTTCCTATTTCCAAGGCAGATCAACTGGTCAGTGTATATCCCTAGGCACTACTCATACTGCATTGCTTTCTTTTACTGATGAGAGGAAAACAATGAAGTAGTTAAGACCCACCATGTGCTTCTCTTTCATTCAGACAGATCATCCTGTTGATTCTTTATTCTGCCCATCTGGAGCACAGTCTCCAAGTTACTTGAATCCTCAATACTTTTTGTTTGAAGCTTATAACTGCCCAGGAGTACCAGTTGTCTTCTTTGATCCTAATATTTGTACACTGTTAGTTCAAGGTTGACTAAGAGTTTGCTTGGGCCATTTCTTGATCACATTTTCCAAACCTACAATTCATTCTATTCCAGGGTTTGACATATGTTTTAAGATCAGAAATATTCTATTACTTTTCTTGAAGTCTTATTTTCATATTTGTGAAAGGATCTGTTTTGTGCACCCAGAGAGAATCTTCAACTTGGTACAATGCCTTTAGAGGTCTGACGTATGGCATAAAAATATATGAATACCTTGTTTCATTTTTGGAGCATCATTAAAAGTTTGTCTTATATATGAGGTACTGTTTTTAGGCCCATGGTTTTGTTTGTCAAACAGATAGAAACTATTTCTAAATGAAATAACTGCAACCATTTAATTATATTTAATTTACTGCAGTTTAATACAGTATCAAATTGCTGTGGCATCAGAGTCTCAGTAACTCATTGCAATCATATACATTATTCAAGGTCATTCTTGTAGAACACTCTTCAAATTTCTAAATTGTTTGAGATTGTTTGAGATTTTTAAAGCTTGTTTAAATTTATAACCAAATCTTTGAATCTAAATGGGTCTTTGCTCCATGGTGAGTTTTTAATTATGTGTGAAGCTCTTTTGAACAGAAATAAGCTCAAGCTGTATTTCTCCTTTCCCTTTTTAGAGTGATTAATATCATTCCTGTAACACATCATGTTCACTAGCATTTGAGTTTCCTGCCCCATTTCATCACTACTTCAATTACTTATTTGGTAAACTTTTTATTAGAAACATTATATCAGTCCATGTGCTAGCCATTTTTGTTCAAATCCAATGACAACAAGGAATCACATTTACTTACATGTTGTAACTTCTGCTTTAATATTCTATATCAGCGTGGAAAAGTTTGGGATTGAGGAGCCAGAGTTAAAACATTCATCTAATTTCCAGACTTGGGCATTTTCATGTTGAAAATCTCACTGTTCATTATTGTTGAAATCAATGCATTCACCTTATTGTTTATTAAGTAATCCAGATTTTTCTGAAATACTTCTGTTATGGCAGGATTTTTATTTATTTTCTAAAATTGGGTTTCATGTCCTCTTCTTCACTTCCTGACCCCAGATATTCTTCCAGTAACTCTTGCGTTATCAGTATTGCAGCCAAATAAACACAGTTTGAAAGCCTATTGATAAAGGAATACGCTCTGAAGGCTTATACCAAACTCCAGGCCCATAGCTTGTCAAGCTGGAAAATGTCACCGCTTCTGCCAAAGTGTCTGGCCTTTCCAAACATGTGACAAACAATGAAGTTGCTCCAAAAATATTATCCATACTCAACATTAAAAATTGTGCCACTTGTTCTCATTTCAGTTTTATATTAATCACTCTGTTGCATTCACTGAATATTGGTAGTAGTGCTATAAGACAACTAATTGTACTTTCTGTCTTTGTTAAGCAATTCCCTTTTTTCATTTGTGGAACTACACTGCAATTATTGATCATTAATCTTTTGCTACAGATTAAGATCTATGATCTTTAATACAGATAAAGATCTATGATCTATAATAGTGAAATAATAGTTGTGGGTACCAACAGTGGAAAGATGTTTTCCTCAATATACTTCTTGTGGACATCTTGCTACTGTGGGAAATAGATGAGGGAATAGATTAATCAATTGCTTCTTATCCTCTTTTATGGAGAAAGTAATTTGTTCAGGACCAGAATATGTTAAAAGTTTATAATGAACTTGTGAACTATAACATTTTTATTATATGTCTTTAATCCAGTGCCTTAGATTTTTATAGATACTTGGGCATGCAGACTATTTTTTAATTTTTAATATCATCAAATCTCATGTCATGCCAACTCATGTTAACTTACAATAAAAAATTAAAATATATATTATATTTATATATTTATATTTATTAAATTTTTATACCGCCCCATCTCCCGAGGGACTCGGGGCAGTGCACAGCAAAAAATTTTTTTTTTAAATTTTACTCTGGAGAGCTGTGTTTATTCCCAAATAAAATCCGCAGCTTTCCCACCTTCCAAGAAAAACCCCGCCCCACGTTCCCCTCTCCACGACACGTCATTGTTTGCAGACTCAGGAAACAAAAACAAAAATGATTAGATTTGGGGTGCAAATTGATTCCGTAACGGTCCCTTAGAATCGTTCTGAGATGATAGACAGTCCAAAAGCAATAAATTAAAAAAGAAAAGATACTGAGGTCCAGAACCCTGAAGAGTAAAACTGTGCTCCAAAATACAGATTCTACAGATTCTGCTTCTACTTTGAAGCAGAAAACATGCATTAAGAATTTTTTTTAAAAAGTAATAACTTTTTTAAAAGTAATAAAAAGTTATTACTTTTTTAAAAAATAATGCAAATGGAAGTTGGCTGACCACTGTTTCCTAACTCAGAATTCTTGCACAATTGTCATCACTGACTTTAAAGGAACAAAACAAGGGATGCTACAGGTTAGCTACGTTAATAGCAAATTCTGGTGATGAATACTAAAATAACTAGCTCCAAGATGGAGCTGCTAAAAAAACGATCTGCAAGCTCTCGTTAATCCAGAGAGTGAAGAATCATAAAAGGCGATCTTCTAAAAATATCAAAGGACGTCACAATTCCCCAATTACTCAGAAGATTAAATATGTCCAGGAACCATGCATTAAAATGTCAAGTAGAGAAAAAAAAAAGATTTCTGTTAACAGTAAAAATGTATGACAAAGCCAAGTAGTGGTGCAGATTCTACTTTTTATTTATTTAGCTGCATGTTTTTTTTTAAATGACCACCCGCATGTTTGCAATCTGAATATATACAGTACATGCGCACATGTAATTCAATTTTAATGAAAAACTAAACTTGTACCTTTCAAAGATCTTTTGGGGGTCTTCTTGCTAGTATTCTCTGAGGCCATGGGAGCCTCATCAGGATTTCCCCCTTCTTCTTCAATGGCCTGTCAGGAGGAAACAGTGTGAGGTTTTACAGCAAGAGCAACTGGTTTCTGAATTGCCCAGAAAAAAAGGCAGCTTTCTCTGTTTTACATCCCCAAACAATTTCCTCTGTTCATAGTGGATACTCCAACCTATCTCCATTTTGCTTCTTCTCTTCTCTCATAGTCTGATTTTAATCTTTTCTTATTCCTTATTTTCCCGTGTTAACTTTTAATTCTTCTCCCTGCTGACATTTATCGAAATCTTCTCTTCCCCTAAACTACAGTACCTCAATTATTTTCCCCAGGTCACCTTTCCTTATTTAATACTCCCATCTCTGCTTAAGGTACGGTATATGCTTTCCATTTGCCTTTTTATCTTTCCCTAGTTTTCCCCTCATATTGCCATAACTGCTTTACATGTCATTTTAAAAAAGCAGTATATACTTTCCAAACAAATAACTTTATTGTAAAATCTAATACAGTAGTCCCCAACCTTTTATTCACCGAGGACTCCCTTTAAATATCTTTTGTGGCCATGGACCATGGCTATGGATCCCCAAGACCTAACTCAAGGTTTAAATCATAACATTTCTTCAAGCCTTCACAGACCCCCTGTGATGACATCACAACTCCCAAGGAGTCTGAAGACCACAAGTTGGGAACAGTTGGACTAATAATGTCTTCCTTTTTATGTCTCAACTCAGCCAATTTCTCCTACCCATTTCTCTTATTCAAACCCTTACCCTTGCTTATTGTTGCTAGAATCTCATTATTCCTTTTCTGGACTTCAATTCCAGCCATCATTTCCCACATAAATTATTTCTAGTCCTACCTTATTTCCCTCACTTAGCTGTCCCTTCTCAGCAGAATGCTCTGGTTTTCCATCTCTCTTTCCAGTTCCACAATCACATTTTCCATTTATATCTTCACTGTCAATTTGGCCCCTTCATCTCATAACCTTATTCTGCTGAATCTGACCAAACACCCAACAAGACAACAGCGATCACATTCATATTAACTGTTGCTGTTCCGCAGGGATATATTAAAAGGAGGAATAAATAGCTACTGAAAGCAACAGGCTCAGAATATATTTAAATTACAGCAAAACAAACATTAAATAGAGGATACATTTTTACTCATTCCATTCTATTTAGGATCCATTCTTTAACTGTTATTTATTGCTGTTGCTAATTTCAATGGAACCAGTTGAATCAATTATCATTATTGGGTTCCCAGTGTTTCCTATGGACTTTTAGCATAAGATTTAGAGATATTGTACTCTAAAATTAGTATTCAGTGAGGACAGAATGCCTCTGATTCTGGAGGCTAGTGAACGGTAGTTTTTGAAACCTTCATATTAATGATAATATAGCCTTATGAAGATTAATGAATTCAGGAAGCCTATGCCTTAGGTCACTAGACTCTTAGTTGTTCCTCTAAACCTTTTCCTCCATGAACTTCATCATACCAGAATGCAAGTTCATCCACCGAAATTAAGTGATACAAAACTGAAGGCAGAGAAAGACCCAAATTCACGGAAATTAAGGTTATCACAGCTGAGAGCATAACCACTT
>JANHFJ010002285.1:131130-142522 GCA_032468195.1 Cerberus rynchops
ATCAAAAGGAAGGCCAAAGCGGTGATATATAGATGTACTAAAAGAGGACATGAAGTTAATTGGGGGGAGAGTAGAGGATGCCAAGGATAGAGTTAGGTGGAAACAAATGATTCGCTGCAGTGACCCCTAACAGGGACAGCCGAAAGAAGAAGATAAAGACCTATTGTCCTTAACTGATGTATTGATAAGTTTTGAAAAATGAAATGGTGGCCTCTTTACTGCTTTTTAGATGTATTGGAGCTGTCCATATCAGTTGATCTTGGCTGGCAAAAATCTACTTTACTGGTTTTAAATGCTTTGTATCAGAGATATCAATGTTGATTCCTGTCCTGTTTTCATCTTAATCATGATAGTTGTATATATTGTTTTTTTTTTAGATTGACTTGATTTTAGGACTGTTTGGTGGGGTGTGTGTGTGTGTGTGTGTGTGTGTGTGTGTGTGTGAGTGAAATCTACAGTATGTATATCAGACATTTAGGAAAATCTGCTCCTACCCTATAGTAAAACAGTTGTTCTCTGCATTGTTTACTTAATGCCAATTGTGATGGGTTCAAAATAAGCTGTTATACAGTTTATTGCTTTCCAATTTGAATGATTTGAATTCAGAAGTCTAAAAGAGATAAAATTACCAGCAACTCTTTGAGTGGCAGTTGCATATCAAACCTCGCGGGGGTTTGACAGACAACGAATATCGTTATTAGATGCTTTTTCCATAATTGCTGACATTTATCCAGTGTTTCACAGTATTTGCTAATGTATTAATGCAGTCAATCTCTGAGAGTCTGCACATGCCTTTTTAGCCCTGGCTTTTATGGGATTCTTAAATTCATAGACCCATGGATACTTATTCCCTGCTGGTTGCCGTAGTGACAGAGCTCAGAGATAAGCCACGACAGAGCCCTTTTGTGATTGCTTTTCAGGTGACATTCAGCGGCAGCTTGAGTAGAGTGTCCTTTTATAGTTCCTGTAATTCAGAAAATGATAACTGCTTAGAAGAGAGGGCTCTAGACTGCTCCCGGCGGGATTTTCGTTTGCTGCGCTACTTCGTACTAACACCATTCTGATAAAGTTCTTATTATTGTGGAGATTTCAGAATAGAAAGGAACTGAATTAATTATGACAGGTTGGAAAGTACAGAGTAGATGCTACAGATTTAAAGTTTAAAGTTGCAGCACTGTTCATAGTTCTAGCCGTGCAAAGTCATACTGGTTTCTTTTAAGCAGCTGAAAAAAATGTTTAATTTGGGGACTTAGCTAGGGACCACATAAACAACTAGAAAGTCAGTCCAAGTAGAAGTCCCTGAAATTAATATAATTAATTTATGTTCTCTTATAAAATAAGAAGCTGTATTGTCAGAATTGAATTATTAACAGTAGAAATTATACTACCCAAAGCGAGGATAGAGTATTTGCACAAATGAAGGGTCAGAGTCCAAAGAGTGATATAATTGAACTCTACATTCCCATCAGTGTGTTTGGTTTGTTTGCTTTTTTAAAATATCAGTAACAGTTCTTTCAACTATTCCAGCCACTTTGAAAAATAAACTTCTCCACAAAGCAGGAAAAAAACAAAAGTATTTGGAGATACCCAGTAGAACTCTTAGAATTTGAGGCTTCCATTTACCTAAAAATCTTTGCATAAATAAATAAAAATTAAATAGAACTCAATATGGGTTTAACATGAATTCAGCTTATAAACTTATTTGGAGAAAAGGATTATTGTCTGAAATCAAAAGTTATACCACATAAATTTGACGAACATTTTTGAAGAAGCACTTCCCATAATGAAAGCCATATAATGTTAAATTATTTAAACATTTCACATAGGCAATTTGTCAAGAATATTTCATATCCATGGGAGATGTCATTGTAGTCATTAAACAAGAAAATTTTATCAAATCTTTGATGTTTGTAATTATTGGCAAAAGCCAATTATGCACTCACTACTCTTTGTCACAAGTATATTATAGTAGTGTAAATTATAGCAGTTCTTTATTTTTAACAAAATTGTAGCATATATAGCAGCTCCAAACTCCACTGTATATATATTCTGCTAATAGTACCATAATGCATTTTGCTGTTTGATTGGCTCAACAACCCCCACCCCACGTGCTCATGAACAACTGATGTAAGGGAATGAAATATTTGTAAGCAGATTATAAATTCAAAATATTAATATAAATATTTTAATAGCTCATATTTATTAGAAATAACAAATGTAGGGTTGTTTTTTCAGATCTTATGGTTATTAATATGAACAGTTGCCTAAAATTATATTTTAATCTTTAGCTACATTACACATTTCTTCTTGGTGTCTAGGGACCATTCTTTCAGTGTTGGAGTATTTAATGAATCAAAATGGAATGTGTTGAAATGTTTCGGAATTGTGTTATTGAAAATAATACCCCTTAGACATGATAGTTTATTTCATCTCTGTGATGACATATTCACAAAACTCATTAAAAGAATGCCCAAGCTTGCAATTATTAGACAAAGAGTGACTCACTGATATTGCTGCAGGGATTTAACACTTCAGTGTAGCCTTCAGTTTCTATTAAGTTCGTTATATTAACATAACCTGCAAATTGAAATATAACAGGTCCAATCACAGATATTAATGTATATGGTAGGCCCAGATACAAATTGAGGTTAGCCATAGCTTTACACATGTCATTACAAAAAGAACACAATCTGACCCACTCCTATACTTTAGGAGATAAATGATCCAAAACTCTCTTCCCTTGTGATTTATTTTTTCTTTATATTGACAGATTGAAATTTACATTTCTGGAATTCCAAAAGAAAAGCAGCCTAAGCTAGTTCTGTAGAAGATTTATGCATATCCAAGATAGTTATTGTTAAGAGAAATATACTTGAATCTCATTGGTATATGAGTAATCTTCCTTTTACATCATTTAAAAAGCTAACATATTGTTTACTTATTCTGAATAATATTGATTATTAGAAAAGTCTGACATATTTACAGTATCTTGTAAAATAAGGTAGTCATACAATGACCTACTTAATGATTGCATCACTTAGCACTGGAAGTTTTGGTCCCAGTTGTGATCATAAGTCAAGGACTACTATAGTTCTGAAAGACATTTCCAGTATCCGTGTGTGTTCATATTTGTAGAAAGTGTGTAAGTTGGAGTAAATATAAACCCCATGTACTAGTGCCTTGCCAGAGTACATACAATATTATGGGGTTTTTTTTCTAATTAAACTAGAAGTTTTAAAGAAGAATTAACAGAGCAGCAGCTGACCTGAAATTTAATTTGAGAAAGGGAGAAGAACTAATGAAAAAAACATGCTGTGAATGGGTTTATACAAAACCTATATGCTGTATCTGGCATTGAGCATCCTAGCATTAAGCTGTGAAGACATGTGGCAGAGTTTGCTCATTGTAATGTTATCATAACTTTCTCTTCTGAAAAATGGTATAAGTTGTTACTGATCAACTAGATGGTTGTAATATTTGCTGCATATTCTAATGTGATTGCCTTAATCAATATTTCAAAGCATATTTTTAATTCATTAATGAAACTTATATCCTGGTGCAAACAAAGGGACATACACTGTCAGGTTAAAACTAATCTAAAAAATATGTAACAATAATCAATTAAAACCCAACACAAAAACATAAAACACAGAATATAAAAAATGAAAGAAAAACACAGGGAAACACGAGGAAAGAAAAATAACTAGGAAACAAGATAGCATCAAATGTAAATTTAAGAAAAGGCCCTCTGAAATAATTCAGTTTTTAACATTTTCTGGAAAGCTGGCAAAGGGGAGGCCAACCTGATGACCATCAAGAGACTGTTCAAAGCATTGTTACTCCTACAGAGAAAGTACACCTTCTAGCTTCAGTCTCTCAAGCTATAAAAAAAGTGGGCTAGAACTAGCTATTCTAAGGTCAAGCCAATATTGGTTAGAGCAAATGATCTTGCAGATACCCAGGTAACAAGCCATGAAGATCAGAACTATCACATTAAATTGTACCCAGACGCTTGTTAATAGCCAGTGAAGGATCTACAAAATCATATGTTCCTTATGATGAGATCAGGACACACACATACCTTCTGGACCAATCACAGTTTTTGACTATTGTTTAAGAGCAGCCCCCATGTAATGTGCCCTGCACAGTGATCTAGCTGGGTGATAATGAGGAAGCAAACTTCACGACATTACAGAGCCCTGATGTGCATTCAACAGCTGTTACTAAGGTTCACCTTCAGCCTATTATCCCCGTAAAAAAATGTAGCCACAGGTGCTACGAAGGATGATAACATCTTCCTTACAGCATATCCAACCCTTCAGTTACCTCCACAGTAAATATATGGCAGTCTGCAAAATATGACTTTTGTGTATTTGTCCATGTGTGTGTGTGTGTGTGTGTGTGTGTTTGTGTGCTCGTGCGCATTTCCATCTCTATTATAACATCAGTAAATTAGAATAATAATGCCAGGAAATATAACAGAATATTTATGAATGCCCAAAGAAATATTTATTTCATTTGAAAACACAGGATTAGTTCTTTATATTTATTTATATTTATTATATTTATTAGTTATTTATATTTATTAGTTCTTTATATTTATTTTGATATTTGCTTAGGATTTCTGCCATGGGAACTCTTTTCTAAGTTTTTAAGAGGGAATTTCTTACAACCTGTATTAAAGGACTTAAATTTCGTATTCGGACACTGTTCTTGGGCTTGAATTGGAAACTTTTCTTCTTCTCCTCTCTCTTTCCTATAAGTTAAACCTGTGATAAGTAATTGTCACACTTAGTGCGTTCGTACAATGCTAATTCGAAGTGACATGTCCAAACTGGCCCTAGTAACATGAAGAAACTTAACAGGTGTGAGGGGTGGATCTTCCCATGGGCTCTGTTGCACTTCTAACTAGAACAAAACTAGAGAAAAAGTGAAATGAACCTTGAATAAATCTGTCAGCAGTAATTATCTCAGCAGCACTTTATGAGAGGATAAAGTATGCATTGGTGCTGGTGGAACGTGAACACACTCCACTCTAGTGATTTTTGGGGGGGGCACATCCAGTTATGTTTAAAAAATAAAAGTTAATGCCTGATGTTCTATGTACATTTTTTCATAATGGGAATAAGTTCATTTCTCATGAAAAGATCAAGCTAATTCGTTTTAAATTAGCAGTACGCTAATTGTGGAAACACTACAAAATTTTAAAGAGAAATGAAATAATCACTACACATGTATGGCATTTTTTGTTAATTTTGAAAAAAAATTGATAGAATTTCCTGGTTTTTTTTTTTTTTTTTTTGAGAGAGAGAGAGAGAGGTTTGGTATTCCCATTCAGCATTTCTCCCACCATCCTCTCTGATTTACCGCTGAAATGATTACAATTTTTCATTTTCTGTCTGGGTTATCACAGTTTAAGATCAAACAAAAACACAAGGTTACAATCTTAATTAAGGTTTTGCTTACATAAGCCATCTTTACAAACTGTGATGATATTGACTTGTTTCATAGGGAAAAAAAACAGTTGCTGAATTTTAGTAAGAAGTTATACTTAGGAAAAACAACTAACCTAGCGAAGGAAAAGGTCTATGTTAGCCCTGCTGGAGAGCAGCTGCATTCTTGAATGAATAATCTAGAAGTGATTGTTATTTCAAAATATAGCCAACCACTCTTTTATTAGTTCAGCTTTTAAAAACTAGTGACAAATTGTCAAAATGTACAAAATGCAATCTCTCTCTCTCTGTCTCTCCCTCCCTCTCTCTTATAGCACTGCTCCAACCCTTGATTTGTTTCCAATATACTGCTAGTTGTATCTTCCTTATTTTGCTCCTATCTTTTTTGACCGCTGATCATTAAGTTGGTTGGCAATTTGAGAAGATATGAAAACAAATGCTGTGATGACACATTGTACCCTGCCAATGGACACATCCTGTTATTTGAAAGACCTGGTGTTTCATATGAACTTGACCTGATTATCAGGCAAAGTGTATTTGATTCCACTGCTACAACAGCTATATCATGATTAAGAGCTTTTTTCAATCTGGCTTTGATTTTTTAGAATCAATTCCCTCTGGAATGGTGCATGTAATTGGCTCACTTAATGGTTTAAAAAAGCACAAAAGCTCTTTTTTCATAGGTCCTTATGAAATTGTTTTAAAATAAATAAGTAAACAAACAAATAAATGGTTACCTGTTAGAATATATGGATTATAGAGAATTTAATATTATTAGCTTAGATTGGAACCTCCTTATTTTATATTATGCTATAAATCATTGGAATGCATTATGGTATCAGTAGTTCTATCTATGCTACATTTAGTTATAAGTTCATAAAATAATAAAACCACAATAAATAAAGTACTACCATTAAAGCTTTTGCAGATATAATTGGAATTATTTTTCACTTGTTCTTTTTAATCTCAATACTTTCTAGAGGGTTGTATTTTTATTTTCCTCCGTAAACCTATGTGTTGGAGGTGGGCATCCTCTTAAATGTGTTGAGGATAGGGTAACAGTAAAGGTACTGTAGATAGCAAGTAAATAGACAAGAGATTAAAGTAGTGAAATCAGATTAGATTATCTTCCTTCCGAAACCCTGCATGAGTGAAGGGTTCATATCTGGGTGGGAGATCTTTATCTATTGTGGTCCTCCACAACAATACATCAGGAAATTCCAAAAACTAAGTTGGTGAAGTCTTCCTGGATGAAGATATTTTTCCTTTGCAGAAACTCACTAAAACCCAATATGATTTATAAAGCTTTATGTCTGTTGAGTTCAGAATTCCATAGTGTCTCAATCTCTGACAGAGTGAAGTAGTCCACTTTGAGTGTTAAAAGAATCTATTAAGGCTGGGGTTTAAGATAGGATGTCCATCATTTTTCGAACAGATTGCTTTGTTGTACAGGCAGTTTCTTTTAATTATAGTTGTTAATTCAATTAATGTTACTTTAATACTTCCCTTATTTGTAGTGTGGCCTCTAGCCATTGTATATAAATACATTTTTCATGCATGTATATGCAGGGGTTACTTGCAAATATTTATTGGAGTAAAAAAATCAGGATTGATTTCAATGGCAGTTTAAAAGTTTTATCAATCACCGGTAAACCTAGGTGGTATGAAGGGTTGTTGTTTGTTGTTTCTTTTATTGAGTGAGAGTGGTTCTCTTAAATTCATAGTTTACTATGAATGTTGTCATTTTTTAAGAACAGCTATTTTGGCGTGATAGTGATAACTATTAAATGCATTAATGGGTTAAAGTGTTAAAAAGGTATGCAATTAGAATGTTAGTATTGCAGACATGTAGATATAAAAATGTAATAACTCTATCTGATATCTTAATTATCACCAATATTAAATGCCATATCGGCTTTTCCTCTTCAGTTGTATAAACTTAATCTAAAAATGCTTACTGACTACACCATTTATTTCAAAATTCTAGTAGCTGAAACTCACATTTGATCATATAGGGATGATTCATGCTGGTCTCTCTTCCCAATTCCATATGAATAAAAAAGAGAAAAGAGTGTTCTGTTTTTTATCTAAAAACCTATTGATCTTATGGAACAAAAGAGCATCAAGTGACCAGCACCATGTTCACTTGTCTGTCTTTTCTTAAATGCTCTTACTTTTTAAAGATAGAGTAAGTCTCAGTTTGATAATACTTAGTGATTTAAGCTCTATTCTACTAAGTATTCCTAAATCTGGAATTAGCCAGTGAAAATTAGAAGTTATTCATTGTGAGATTTTGGCTCTAATTACTTAATCACAATGACAAGTGTACTTAAATGTGTTCACATTGGTCACTTTTAGCATGCTACTTAGAAGATTTGGATATATTTAGCTATATAGGCAAAATTTCACCTGAGGAATTTATTTTTCTATACTTGAGCCCGATGAACAAAACATGATGAAAATAGCAGTATCACCATTGCGAAAGCTAGTGTAGATTCTGTGTTAGGTATGGAAGAGTTTCACTGATAATTGAGCTTGACATAAATGTCTACATTAATACTTCATTTATTCAAAAATAGTCATTTCCTTTTAACTCTGTGATTTTAAAATTGTGACTAAATTGTTATTTAACCTTGCTACAAGAATGTGTCAGCAGGCTAGTCCAGGCAGGTCAACACTCACTTGGTTAGCTAGCACACTTAATCAGTTTCCTTTAACCTGAAGGAAATTAAGGCTTTTATGAGTTCTAGCATATAAGTGATTAAAAATGCCCTGAATAAAAAGGAGTTTTCCACAATGTATTTGTTATACTTTGGATTATATACTAGAGTGACATGGAAGATAGAACATTTTTTGTGCTTTAAATGCAAAAATTAATCAATTTTGAAGGGTTACTGTAATAAACTGGTTTTTGACATAGCACAATTCATTTTTGATGTCTTCGTTTTCAATAATATGTGCATTTTTACCTGGAGGAACCTGATTGCATAGCAGCTTATTAACCAAGAAGGCCATATACCCATATTTACATGGTAGGGAACAGGGGAGATACCTTAAGACAGTTACATCTATTTGAGTGTCAAAGAAATACTGTAGAAATAGATTCAACAAACAAGGGTTTTTTTTCTACTAAAATGAACATTGCACTTGAATAATTGCGTTATTTTTCCCCAGAATTTATTTCAGCTCATTCTCACCCAGCTAAACATCAAACTTTCAGCTTCTAGCTTTACCTTCTGATACCAATAATATTCATCAGTAGATGAACAGAACTACACTTTAATCTTTTTTTAGCTGTGACCTTTGTCCATATATAAGATGGTGAACAGTAATTATACGGTCACAAATGACAGTGTATTGTTCAAGTTTCTGATGTATCTAGATATCTTCCCCTGATAATAGCTTTAAAACATCACCACTGATTCTGTTCAATATCTGTACCCCTGATTTTACTCAGTGTCTGTACTTTTATCCCATCCCATTGTACCTTTCCCATATCCTAACAGAATACCAGAATAACAGATTTGGAAGGGACCTTGGGTATCTTCTAATCCAACCCCACTTTCAAGCAGAAAACTGTTTACTGGTAGTCCTCAACATATGACCACAATTGAGCCCAAAATTTATGTAGCTAAGTGAAAAAATAGTTAACTTGACTTTTTGCCCCATTTTATGACTTTTCATGCCACCTTTATTAAGTGAATCACTACAGCTGTTAAATTAGTAATATGATTGTTAAGTGAATCTGGTTTCCCCATTGACTTTGCTTGTCAGAAGATTGCAAAAGGTGATCAGATGACCCTGGGACACAGCAACCGTGATAAATGTGAGTCAGTTGTCAAACATCTGAATTTAAATCACATAACCATGGAGATGTTGCAACGGTCATAAGTGTGAAAAATGGTCAAGTCACTTTTTTCAGTGCCATTATAATTTCAAATGGTAAGTTGAGGACTACCTGTACCATTTCAAACAAATGGTTGTCCAATCTCTTCTTATAAACCTCCAGTGTTGTAACACACACAAGTTCTGGAGGCATATTGTGTCAGAAAATTTCTCCATAATTCTAAATAGTTTCTCCTTGATTAGTTTCCATCCAGTGCTGCTTGTTCTGCTTTCAGATGTTTGGAGAAGAGGTTGAGCCCTTCTTCTTGGTGGCGGCCCCTTAGATATTGGAACACTGCTATCATGTCCTTCTTTTAATTAAAATAGACATACCCAATTACTGTATGTTTTCTTCATATGTTTTAGCCTCCAGTCACCTAATGGTTTCTCTTCTCTGCAGTCTTTCTAGAAACTCACCATCTTTTTTGTATCATGGCTACCAAACTGGATGCAATATTTCAAGTATGGTCTTACAAATAGCATTATAAAGTGGTATTAACACTTCACATGATTTTGATTCTTTCTCTCTGTTAATTCAGCCTAGGATTGCATTGGCTTTTTTGGCATGCAGCACACTGCTGGCTCATATTTAAGAAATTGTCCACTAGGTCTCCAATATCCCTCTTGCAGTTATTACTATTGAGCCAAGTGTCACCTATTCTATATCTGTGAATTTGGTTTTTCTTGCCTAAATATAGAATCTTGCTTTTCTCACCATTGAATTTCATTTTGTTAGATTGGGCTCAGTGTTCAAGTTTGTCAAGATCCTTCTGTATCTTGAACCTATCTTTTAGAATATTGGCTATTCATGCCAGCTTGGTGTCATCTGCAAATTTGATGTATTCCTCTTCTGTCCCCTCATCTAAATCATTGATGAAGATATTGAAGAATACATCGGCCTAAGATAGAGCCCTGGGATACCCCACTGCATATTTTCCTCCATGTAGATGCAGTTCCATTGAGGATTATACATTGAATGCTGTTGGTCATCCAGTTACAAATCCATTTGGTGGTGATGCTATCTAACATACATTTTTCTATCTTATCAAGTAGTAGGTTGTGTCTATTTTATCAAATGTCTTACTAAAGTCCAAGTAAATTATACCCATAATTTTGTCACTTTGTCAAAGAATGCAAGATTTGCTTGACATGGTCTGTTTTTGAAAAACCTATGTTGGCTTCTGGTTATGATTTTGTTTGCCTCTGGGTGTTCGTAAATTCATAGCTGGGTCATCTTTCCCAGGATCTTGGTTTTTTGATAGGTTGGACTATTTTTTTTTCCTTTTGTGTAAAGACAGATGCAAAAAATAAGTGAAACAATTCTGCTTTGTCCATGCTCTCGCCACCTTCTTGCCATTTTCTGCCATTAATGGACCAATTGTTTCCTTGGCCTTTTTCTTGTTTTTCCATGTTGAAAGAACCTTTTGTTGTTGTTATTTTTGATTTCTGTTGGAATCCTTAGTTCATTTTGAGCCTTAGCTTTCTTGACTTCATCTTTGCAGGCTCAGGCTATTTGCTGATATTCTCCCTTAATTATGTGCCCATCTTTCCAATTTTTATACTTGTCAATTTGTCTTTCAGTTTTATCAGAGACTCCTTTGTGCAGCCATGCTAGTTTCTTTTGAGAGCTCTTATTTTTCTTCTTCATTGAATTGTGCTAGACTGCAATTTTATAATCTAGCTTTTCAATATTCCCAAATTTCTTGGATTGTTTTCCCCTTGATGATTCTCATCCATGGAATCCTTTTCAGGCTCTGCCTGGTTTTATTGAAATCAGCTCATGAAATCCGAGACTCTAATTTGACTTTGATCTATTGCTTGTGCTTGTATAATGTTGAATTCCAATATTTCATGGTCACTCCCCCCAAGGTTAGTGTACTTCAACCCCTTCATTTCTGTTAGTGAGAATTAAATCTGATATGACTGACCCTCTATTTTCCTTCACTACCTTTTGGGAATTAAAATTTTCTGCTAGGTTTGTCAGAAATCTGTTTGATCTTCCAGTAGGTGCAAAGTTTGTCTCCCAGTTGATATCAGGATAGATGAAGTCCCCC
>JANHFJ010002286.1:345304-359363 GCA_032468195.1 Cerberus rynchops
AGTAAAATCTTCCAATCAGGTACCATCCAGACCTGATCCTATTTAGCTTCTGGATTCAGTGATGGTCATGTGAGAAATGAAGCCCTATTGCCAAGTACTATGAATTTGGAGGACTACAAACAATATGGACTAGCCTGGGCTTTGAGAAACACTGATTTTCTTTTCTGTGAGCATGCTTGCTGACCTTACTTATGAATATGTTGCTGCCAATTTTAGGAGATTTGACATTCTTATTGTTGGGCTTTAATACTTAAAAATGTTGAATCCATCCAGCAAAGGATGGCATATGTGAATGCCATGTAATTAATTGTATACAATATGCTGTTAAATCTGCAGGAGCTGGCCTGAGTGGACGCCAGGTTCATAGGACACAGGCTGTTTTCAATCATACCGAAGACTATGTGCTCCTTCCAGATGAAAGGACCATTAGCCTTTGCTGCTGGGATTCACGAACAGCGGAGCGAAGAAACCTTCTTTCTTTGGGGCATAATAGCATTGTTCGCTGCATTGTCCATTCGCCTACAAACCCTGGATTCATGACTTGCAGTGATGACTATAGAGCTCGATTTTGGTACCGAAGATCAACCACAGATTAAAACAGCAGCAGTTCTAAAATGCTTGCTCAAATGTAATCCATTTTCTTTTACAGAAAAGTCTGTTTTTATTATGATTTATTGTGGAAGTTTGAAAATGAATCATCTGTAAGAAAGAAACAAGCCCTACCTTAAGGATGTTTTTAAAGTTGTCTTATTTTTTTTAGAAAAAGAACCTGTAAACTGAATTTTTTTCTTACATGTTCAATTCTGCCCATTTTTACCACTGAAAGTTTATTTTGTTTTTGTGTTTTTAACAAAACGTTTAAAAACCTTTATTTCTTTAAATATACAATTCATTGCCTAGTTCTGACTTATAATTTTGTACTATAATGTTTTGTTATTCTTTAGATGATCTGCATCTGCTAGCCTACAGTTCCTTTATTAAAACTGATTCTTATAACAGTGTGCCTTTGTTTTCTCAGAATTAACCATTTCCTGTTTTTCTATATCATAATCCCAAATAAGGAACACATGTTATGACTACAAAATACATCTAGGAAGTTCTGGTTAATCACATGCCTTCTCTGAGCTAAGATTGGTTTGAAGGTGAAATTTCATCACTAAACTATATATAATGGACAAACTGCAAATTGGAATTTAATCTCTTCTAAGACTTGAAATGAATAATATACTAGAAAAACAGTACAGATAACTCAAAAACCTATTAAAGCAAGTCCATCTTAATCTCCATTTACAGATAAGCTGTTCAGACATACTCTTAAATATTCAGCCAACATAAAATTTTATATTCCAGACAGTGAATTTTCACATAGGAACATTTAGAGTGAAGGTATTTTCCTTGTATCCATGGAGAAATAATGTTTGTATGGGATGAAATTTGGCTCAATAGTATTGTAGGACATAGTTTAGTAAGCTGCAGTTAGTTAGATTTCAACAATAAACACATTTTATAAACCACAATGATGAAGTTCACACAATGTGCTAAATTATACAGTTGGCTTAGTGCAAAATACCAGATTTGAAAATGGGCAGTGAAACTGCGCCAATATTCATCTCAACTTCCCAAAATTTTGCTTTTAAAACTTATTTGACAAGTAATTTTATTCCCGAGAAGCACTAAAATAGACTTATTTCTAACAGGAAGTAAACCCGTTGAATGTTGTGTAAACAGTTCAAAAAGAGGAAGGGACTGTCAGACCTATGGATACTTGGGGTTACAATTCTCACACTTGGGGTTAGAACTGTCACTTCTTAAGGGCTGCTGGCTAGTTCTAAGGGGTGTTGATGGACCTGGTTGTCTACCCTCAGATGGTTGTGTTTGCATGACAACTGAACCACAAACCAGGCATATTTTAGCTTAGTGGTGCTGTTCAAACGTGGGGTTAATTTATATTTCATCCTTCCATGAAAACCAGGGAAAGTTGAGTAAACCAGCACTAAGTTAATGTATGAACACTGCAACAAGAAGAAGCAATACCGTCTAGATCATGGGTATCAAACTCAATCGTGTCATGTGACATGACTTTTTTTTACCTTTGCAGAGCTGGGGTGGGCGTGGCCTGCACATGATGCAGCCATCCCGCAAGCCACCAGTTTGACACCTCCTCTAGATGCTTTTTTCCCCCCTGTTGAAGAGTATTCTAAATTGGACATCGTGGAAACAAGGGAGTGAGCAATGGCAAAAGTGCAAACATGCCCTTGTAAGGATACATTACATGGGGCCTGGAACTGTCAGAAATCTGACTAGGCAACTCGGAGTGAGTAACAATCAGGAAATCATTTAATGCAAGAATCATTTACAAGAAAGTAAAGCCAACGAGACAAATCCATAGAATCAGAAGTCATTTCTAAAACCCTTTGTTCCAGAAACAGCTCTAAATGACAGCTTCTAAGAGCCCCTATCAGGTATAAATTAAAGATGAAGAGGGGACCATCTGCAGCTGATCTGGTCTCACTTTACCTGCTCACGCTTATTTTCAGCGTGTACCCAGCAGATGCGGAGGCGGAGTGGGGGGGGGGAGAGAGAAAGCCTAGAGAAAAATAAACCACAGATTGAGCTAAAGAGGTGGGAAAAATTAAAAAGGCGATTAATAATTAAGCAAATGTGATACACAATCACACCCTCCATTTCTACCGTTCAAGCCCAAGTGCATGAGACGGAGAGGGATCAGCTGCCGTGGGAGAACAGAGAGCTTTACAGAATATTTGGAAGGGAACTGGCCAGAAGGGGAAAGATTTGATGGAGCCTGTGGGAATTGGCTTGAAGCTCTTCTTGATTGATCGCCCATTTCTTGGCCTTGTCTCAATAAGAATGGCCCGGTGGTAGAGGATGACTTTGCAATCTGGGGTGGGTAATGCAAAAACAATTTTCTAGTGCTGCAGTCCTTGGCACATTTGGATGGGATTAGTGGATTTACTGACCATGTCTATTGAGAAAACTGCACAGAGGAGGACTGTTATATGTTCCTATGTCATCGAATTGAAGCACAGTTCAGGAGTGGGGAAAAAAACCCCAAAGGCAATATTAATAGATGGTTTATCAGATCAGGTAAGTTATCATTCTGTGCTTGGAAAAGGTTGCACTCATTCTAAAGAGTCAAATTAATACTCTAGTACTGCTTTATACTACACTAATAAAACCACACTTAGAATACTGTGTCCTGTTATGATCATCACGATGCAAAAAAGATGTCCAGACTCTAGAAAGAGTGCAGAGAAGAACAACAAAGATGATCAGGGGTCTGGAGGCTAAACCGTATAAAGAACATTTGCGGGAACTAGGTATGTCTAGCCTAGCGAAGAGAAGGACTGGGGGGACATAATACTTCTAATACTTGAGGGGCTGCCATAGAGAAGAGGGAGGGTCGATCTATTCTCCAAAGCATCTGAGGGCAGGACAAGAAGCAATGAATGGAAGATTATTACAGAGATATTCTACCTAGAATTAAGGAGAAATTTCTTGTCAGTAGAACAGCTTGCCTTGGCAAGTTGTGTGTGCTCTATTATTGGAGGTTTTCAAAAAGAGGTTGGACAACCATTTGTCTAGGATAGTATAGAGCCTTGATGGTAAACCTATGGCACAGGTGGCACACAGAGCCATCTTTCTGGGCACATAAGCTGTCGGCCAATTTACCTCCAGCTGAGCAGGCACATGTGATTGCGCATGCATGCATGCGCAATTGCAGAGACCCAGCCTGGTCTTCAGGCCTCCACTGTGCATGCATGCAATTGCAGCAGAAAATCCAGCTGGTCTTCGAAGCTCTCCTGTACATGCACATGCGATTGCTCGTGTGCGTGAGTGCTTGTGTGCAGCGTGTGTGCATTGCATGTGCAAAAGCTGCATGCATGAGCAGATGATGCAGTTTGACATGCAGTGCATGTTGAGGAGCTGCACACAAGTGCGGATGACATGCGCAAAGCTTGTAATTTTTGGCCCTCGGTATGTAAAAGTTTCACCACCACTGCCCTAGGAGATGTCCAAATTACCCCCTTGAGGGCACTTACCCCCACAATAACAACCACTGCTCCAAAACTACCCCATACATGTTGCCAGAAAGAATTCTTTTTCAAGATGTACAATGCTCTACCACTTAACCAGTGTAGTGTCCTCTAAACCAGGTGGTTTAAAGCTGGCTGAGAAATTCTGGGAGTTCAAGTCCACAAGTCTTAAAGTTGCCAAGGTTGGAGACCCCTGCTCTAAACTAATGGACCAGTCAAGCCACAGAAATCAGTTTTCAGTCATTAGTTTTAGGATTGAATTTCATTTACAGTTGAGATTTTAGTCCGTGGAATGAGAAGGAACCTTTTTTTTTTGTCTATCATTTCATGCCAACCTTATCCAGATGCCAGGTCCTATTCCACCTTATTAAACAAACTGTATTGAAATATTGGCAGCTCTCACACGCAGGTTTGCACTTGCAAATTATGTGATCTGGCTTTACCATAAAAGCATAATATCTGATATGAAACTAATAAAAAAATAGCCATGGGCTGGCTTGCTAGGAGCACTGTAGTATAAATGTTGAGTAAAGAAAACAAAAGAACTGAGGAAATCTGGCCAAATAATTCATCCTTGCCCAATCCAATATGAATATTAGATTTCATGTATACTAAAGAAAAATGTATAAATAAAATATTATTAAAAGAAAGAGAGAAAAAAGAAAAATCCAAATATTATAGGCAGTAATTCACTGGTGTAAATCAGTTGTAGATTTGCCTTACCAATGTTTCTTTTAGTTGTTTCACTTGCATGAAAAGTCCATAATTCTTGATGCCTTAATAAATTTCAAATTCCAGAGCTATTGCCAAGAAGAAGACGTGCATTTATGACAAACAGCACTAATTCTAGAATCCTGTCAGCATGGCAACAATAGACAAGCTCCAACCATACCTGGTGTTGGGCCTCGATTTATTAAGTCTAAGGCATTAAGGGGTTTTGATGTTAAATCAATTTTGCCTGGAAGGGATCAAAGGATCAGCATGAAAAGAAGAATACTTTTGTGGCTTTGTTTTCACAGTCTATGTGAGCCAAATTTTCCAAGTTTTTCTCAAGAGTATAATTTGCAAAATGGTCTTCAAGAGCATCAGAATTGCCTAATAATGTAACTAATAATCACAGATAGCTGAATAAAATGAGAACAGTAATTTATAGATTTAACCTTGGTGCACTCAGGGATTTATTTAGAAGTATTCTAGATGCATTCATCTTTAGCCCAAATTGCTACCCCAGAAATACCAATCAAATTTAAATGCATGAGATGAAAGATTATGTAAGGCATCCATTCGGAAATTCATAAAGAGCTAACTCTGTAAGTACATATTTGTGTCTTTGCAAGTCTGCAGTACTGTAATAATAGACAATTGCCCCAATCATAATTGTCCAGTTACTGGACAATCAACAAACACAGAAATACCTCAGCCAGTCACTGCTGATGGATTGGTCAGAATCAGGGGTAGATTTTTTCCAACCTTTCTATTTCACAGAGAAAGGCAAATTTCTTCCCTCTTTCAGAAAAGAAAAGATAAACTCTCATAAACCCATCATGATTATACCCTGAAATCCCAGTTTTGTATGGAACTCATTTATCCAGCCATGTCATTTCCAGAACCAGGTGTTTCCTCCAGTGGCTCTCCTGGCAGGTAATGTTGCCATCTGTTCCCATTAATGCAGAGACTTGTCGGTGGAAACTTTCCATCTGCACTGAGCATTATGACTGTAGCAGGAAGAAGCTAGGAGATCAAGTACAATGGTAAGTGTCCAGTGATCAGGAGACACAAGTGGTGGTAGGAACAAGAAGCTTTGCAAAGAGAGCACTTCTCACATCTAATTGTTCTAGTCCCAAAGGTCCTTTTCAAAAGACAGCTAGACTTCCTTGAAAAAGTGTTGCTTCTCATCCAAGAAGCTGCTTCACTTCTATCCAGTTGCCTTTTGAAAAGCAGCTTTGGATCAACCATGACCTAGATGATTGAGAATCTCCATAGACAAGAATGTTCTAGGTCCGTGATGGCGAACCTATGGCACGGGTGCCACAGGTGGCACACAGAGCCATCTTGTTGGGCACACAAGCTGTCAGCCAACTTACCTCCAGTTGAGCATGTACATGTGATTATGCAGGCACACATGCGTGATTGCAGAGACCCAGCTGGTCTTTGGGCCTCCGCTGTGCAGCCCCCGATTGCAGCAGGAAATCCAGCTGATCTTTGGAGCTCTCCTGCACACGCACACACAATTGCTCATGTGTGCGTGAATGCCTGCGCACAGCATGCTGCATTGCAGGTGCAAAAGCTGCATGCATATGCAAGTGGTGCTTTTGCACATGCAGTGGAGGAGCCACATGCAGGTACAGATGGCACGTACAAAGTGCATACTTTTTGGCACTAGGTAAGTAAAAGTTTCACCACCACTGTTCTAGGTTAAGCGAAGCTGGGTTCCAGAGTGTTTATTCATGAAGCTTGCTTTGGCCAGCAATGTTCTCTTCACCTACTACATCTTTGGGGTGCAAGGTTAAAGCAGGATAAGTAGAAATATTAAAAACCTAGATTTCCTTAGAGGAAGAGGAAGAGAAAGAAAATTCCAGGAAGAACTGTATACAATAAGAAGTACCTTTACAAACAGCGAGAAAATAGCTAGCAAACAAAGGCATGTTCTAAAAAAGTTTATACAAGCCAAAAAAGATTAAACCAAAAGGCTAAGAAGTGCTTATTAAGCCATTTATGGAGAGGAACCTCCTCTGTAAACTGTTAAGCAAGCTTGTCTGGTCTTATCCCATGCAAACCTCAGGGACATGTCAATAGAGAGTAGCTGCATGAAAGCCTCAGTTCACCTTTGCAAACAACTCTGGAATAATACAATAGCACCATTTTAATCAGTGCTGAGATTAAATCTGAGTATTTAAAGTTCGACTTTTCCTTTCATTGAATGTAAACAATAAATCTCCCTGGGAAGCCCTTTCCTGCTTGACTTAGCAGCCAACGGTAATGTTTCATTTAGTCCAGCTGTTGTAACTCACGCCCTCTAATTAAGAGGTGAACTTCATTTAAAAAAAATTAAACAATCCTGCTATTTTACTTTTAGAAGTTTTTTTTTTAAAATGCCTGTATAGAAATCTTGGAAGAAAGTAAACAAGGAAAAGCTAAAATGTGTAGCCCATAAAGCAAAGTACTCATAAAACACTTGGGAGAAAGCCACAGAAGAATCACACTGGGTACCTAGGGAGAAAGTTTGTGCTCCCATCAGATTAAATATTTCTTGGAAGTTGCTTATAGTTTCATTAAAGTTAAAGTTTAATGAAAGCAACACTTAAAGTTGCTTTAGTTTCATTAATGAAACTCCATACATCTTAAAAACTAGCAGAGTCATAAAATCAAGTGTAAACTTTTAAATGTAAGAATGCTCTTCACTGATCAATATAGACAACGCTGGTGAAAAATCAGGCATTCAAGTCATGATTGAACTTCACAGGCCTTGGTGAAATGTAGAATTCAGCTGTAGACAAGCAGGTTTTCTTCTCTCGGGTGTTAAAACTGTGCCAGTTTGTAGCAGGACTCTCACAAAGATAAATAAACTAGCATACAACATTGGATCCTGTATGATATCCTTGTTTCCCTAATCTCACTCCTTTGTCTTTATTCACTATCTGGTCTCATGAAAAATTGTTGCTACAGACTTGAAAGCAGTTACATTTATTTTGTCTGGCTTTAGAAAAAGAGGAAAGACTCCTTCCTGTCAGGCTTGACCTCTGTCTTATACACAGTACAGAAATGGTTCGTTGTTGCCTTTTTAAAAAGCGTTACAAAACTTCACAGTGTAGCCTACAGCCCTGATATTTTGTGGAATGCAAATACTGACCAAGCCCAAGTGTGCTTATCTTCTGAGTCCAGACAACAACATGTATTCACAACTGCACAAAAAGTATTGTTATCCTTGTCCATTATAGGGATAGGAAAACAATGGGTAAATATTATCTCCAATAATACAAAACCAGTTTGAATTATTGACACATTCAAAAGGTAGCATCTTTTTTGGGGTTGTATGACTCACTAAACTATAGCTAAGCAATTAATGATTAAACAATTCTATCCCACAAAGAAAACCAATTTGACAGAATTATCATTTTCTACCTAAAAAGTTGTATTTTTAATCCAGAAGAAATTTTCAGCTATACTTCTCACTGTATGTCATTATAAATAACAGTCAAAGAAAGCATTTCTACTTGATTTGTTAACTGTGTAATCTTGTCTGATTGTACAAAAATAATACTGCTGTCAAATATATTATTTAGAGAGATTGCCACTGGTTACAATAATACTCCGAAAACAACACTCAAGACCTGAATTTATGCTAAAACACTCCCTTTTACCTTTATCTATGGACTATCTCTTTACATATTTTGTCCTTATCATAATACAGCTTTGTCAAGTGATTGAAAGCCCTACTAGAGCATTTACCCACTAAAGGAACTAAGGAGCCTTAAAACAATATTTTTTTAAAAAAAAGTTAGACTTCAAAAGAGGATTGTACCATATTGTTTTTCAGTAGCCAAGATTGCTTTCCTAAAATGCAGTTTGCTTAAGTTAGATGGGTGGAGTTCTATTTTCAATTGTATAAATACTTTGGTTGGGGTGGGGGGAGCTAAAAATAGTTGTATTGCCAAAATACAACTTGTGACACCCTAAATCCAGATGTAGTTTGGTTTACAGGAAAAGGGTCAGGAAAAGGTAATTTATGAAAGGGGCAAATATAAATACAAAATTGTATATCAAGATGTTCAGTAGTTATTATCTGTCATCCTGAAAAGTACAGTTCACTTTCTAATCAGCATGCAAAAAAGCACATAAAAATATTTGGAACAATTATAATCCTCAAGCAACTCAGTCCTGAAAGAAGCTGCTGGCACAAAGCTGAAAAGTTGAAAACTTTCTCCCTTTTCTCTGCCACCCATTTCCTGGAACCTAAATTAAACCTTATCAAAGTTTTCGCAAAGCATTCCTCGTACTATTGTACTGCAAATCCTGTCTGATCCGACCTTCAAATATTTATGTAAACTGAAATATGTCTGGAAAGAATTCAAAACAAAACAAAATATGCCAGACAATCCCATCCTAGGGTGCCTCTCCCTGCTCATTTATATTCATGGGGAAACCTCTCCAACTGGTTCCCAACTGTTATGGGGGTGGTTTATTACTCATAACAGCTGAGTCCATTTCTTTGGATGCATAGATGGCCTCACATCTTGCCAAGCAATTTTGCCTGACCCTTTTAGCAACAGTGAAAGGGGGTTAACAGTAAAAGGAGTTGGATGTACACCCAAATTTCTTTTTTATATTTCATCTGCATTAGGAGTGCTACCTAAGCATCACCGAAACAACTTAAAAGAGGACATCGGTTTGCATAAAATATATGTTAATATGTATAATGGCTAATTACTTGAACAGAAGTGCAGCAGCCTTGGTCTGGGAGGAAAGAGAAATTGGGTGCAGGTGATGCCGAGAACTACAAAGATTCTTCTCGAGATGGGACCTGGGGCAGGGCAGCATTCTCTGTTAAAACACCTGCCTCCCCTGCCAACCTTCTGGCTTTCCATTTTGAAAAACCTGCTTCTTCCCCTAGGCACCAGGCCAGGTTGTTAGCTGGACACGATATAGGTGTAATTGTGTTATGAGTCTCTTAGAGTGCCCCGTCTGTTGCATGTGATTATTTTTTAACTCTGCATTTGCACTTCAAAGTATGTATGCATATAGAGAGATAGAGATACAGGATTATTGTTAGCTATCCATGGTTATGTATTTAAAATAGATGGCCATATACAATAAACAATCAATCAATCAAACAAACAAACAAACAAATAAATAAATAAATAAATAAATAAATAAGTAAATAAGTAAATGAACATATACTACCAGTAGAGAGCCAACTTCAACATCTTTGTACATAGAGGTCAGTGGTGCTATTTAGCCTGGATGCACTGGTTCTACAAACTGGTAGTGGCAATGAGGATTTGGCCCCGCCCACCTGCCCCTGCCCTATCCTCTCCTATATCCCCTTCTTTTTTTTCTTTGTAGCTCAGCTGAATCACGCGGCCTCTGCAGCCTTCCTTCCTTCCTATTCATTCAGGCTGCCTCTGGTAAGTTCAATACTTGCAGTTTAGAAGTGTGCAAAGCGTGCTTGCAGTGAACCAGTAGTAAAACCGGTTGCATCCCAGCACTGATAGAGGTAGTTTTGAATTTTCAACCATTTATTTAGTGACCATTCACAGTTACAACAGCGCTGAAAAAAAATGACCCATGATGGGGTGGCATCCGACCGGTTTTGCTACTGGTTCAGTGCGTGCGCATGCGCACCAAATGCGCTGCAGCGTGGCTCTTTAAACCACTTTTATAGGCTCCAGAGGCAGCGGGGATCATCAGGAAGGCTCCGTAGATGCTCCAAACAGCTGATTAAGTAAGTAAAAAAACCCCAAAGCTCTTATAAGGAAGGATAAGGGCAGGGGCAGGCGGGCAGGGCCAATTTCAAATCGCCACTACCAGTTTGGGCGATGTATGATCCGGCTGAATTTCACTACTGACCAGTTTTCACATACGGTTGCAGTATCCAAATGGTCAGGTACTGACATCAAAATTCAGGCACTTGCAAACTGGCATGTATTTTTGACTTTTGCATTGTCCCATTTGAACACCTTCCAAGCTGGTTTCCAGCAAGCAAAATCAATACGGGAAGCATGATTCCCTTAACAACTATGGCAAAAAAAAAAGATTATAAAATGGGACACAACTCACTTAGCAACTGGAAATTGTGGTCATAAGTTGAAGACTACTTGTAATTTTACTGTATCAGCCACGGCACTGCAAAGTAGGACCACACACTCATCTTTACTTAGAGCAAAGTAAGAACAGCATAAATGCAGTGTAGAGAGCAGAAATGGGGTTAACAAATGTCAGGCTTGAATTGATTTCTTCTATTTCAAGCAACCGGCAGAGAGTATTTAACTCGATCTGGCTCAGGGATGCAAAGCCAGACTTAAAAGCATCCCAACCACATTTTTAACTTGCTTTCAACTGAATTTGCATTATTATTAAATATTTCAGTATCATTTTGTCCCATTTTTAAAGAAATCACCAATTTTAAATGGAGTCTAGTAGTACTTTTTCCAACTTCTGCAATAAATTTTATTAGTAGATCTAAGCTTTTATGAACCAGTTTTTTTCCGTTTTGTTTTTGTTTGTTTGTTTTTTGCTAGTATGGGTTAACATGGCTCTTCTATGAAGCAACTACAGTAAATTCTTCCCCTCCTCTGCCAAGTTTTCATCTCTGTAGGCTGTCTTATAAAGATAAAAGAGAAAGAAGTGACACATTTTGATACCTTTCTATGCCAGGGCAAAGATAAGTTTTTGAACCATGTAAGCTTGTGGCAAGAAAAACTGGTATTAGATGTTCTTATATCAGCTTGTCTTTAATTTAAAATATTGCTACCTTAGAAATATGAATGTTACAGATGCAAATTAGTTTTAATGTGAATGATGCCTCCTGAAAATACTAATTGTGCATATACCCTATCTTTTCACCTTTACAATTATACAAATTCCAATAGAAGACAATCTCTGTAATTCAGGGCTAATCTGTAGAGTTCTTGGGGTTCTCTGAGCTTGGTTGTTTGCTTGCAGATGTTTCATTAACTGAGTAGGTAACATCATCCTCATACCAGGTAATGAAATGTCTGCAAGCAAACAACCAGGCTCAGAAAGCATCAAAAACTCCACAATTGCACCAATGTCATTGTTGGCATAATAACACATGACAGCCCATACATTTGTTTATATTGCTCTTGAAAGTCTTCTGGTGTATTTAAAGCATGAATCTTTTCAAGATGGATTGTTTTGACCATTTGGATGCAACACATATCTTCTACAGTGCACTGACCAAAATCCTGGAAGAAAATTGATATATTACAAAGATGATCATCACAGAGAATCATAGACACCTTTTCAGTTAGTTCAGAGTCACTGAAAACTACATCCAGGTTTATCTCACTGGCCTAGAAAAAATACTCATACTAAACATTTGAATGGATTTTTCCCTCTCTGGAGGTAATTTCCAATTAGGAAATGTATATGTACTGTCCTTGGTGGAAGATAATATGAATGTTTATTTTCTAGATTGCACAGCTTTTACTAGGGCTGATGATGTTACCTAGTTGGGTAATGAAATGTCTATTGCTAACAAGAACACATTCTAAGTGGTTTATAAAAAAAAGTTGAGCACCCTACCTGGAATTAAGTCATGGAAATATCATACCTTGTATTATGCGATCTGAGCAAATATAAAAGGAAAGATTCTATTCGAAATCATTAACCAGAGATGAAAAAAGTTAAAACATGCTATCTGAGAAGAATCCATGCAGTCTTAAGTACCTGATTATAAATTATAAATAATGTGCATGTTGTTATTATTTTAAAAAAGAGTGTACTAGCCCATAAGAAAAAAAAAAACCTGCTACTAGTTCACAGTTAGCCATTGGCATGAATCAGTCTATCCACAAACTGAAGAAAGACAATCCCTCCCAACTATTAAAAGGTTGTATCACAGGAAAGGAAAAGTTTGTGCAGCTAACACAATATATCTCCGGCCAAAATTGTTTTTCTTTAATTCTCTTGAAAGCAAAAGCCATTTTAGAAGAGAACAATTGGGTTTGATTTGTTTACATGCTGCCGAGCTCTCCCCATCCCATTTCTTTCTACTGGTTTCATCACACTAATATTCCTTTGCCTGTTTCCCAATCTCCAAGCATGAAGAAATTCTGCAGAGAACACAATAAATGAAAACAAATCAGTGCATATGAGTGATGGTCACACATGTCACCTTGCTAGAACATGAAGCAGCTGTTGACTTTTTAATGAGGAAAGGAAAACAAAGCTCACTTAATATTCCTGCACATATTCCTACGCAGCTGATTTTCCTCCTTCAGGATAAGGAAGAAACCGACTTAATAGTCTTCCTGTCACTATCCTCCCATATCCTTCCTGAAGCAGGAAGAACAGGTGAATAGGATGTGGGATACTATTTTTCTGCCTACAATTATCTATTTTATTCCAGAGCTTGTATGTGGTCAGAACAGTAGCTACAGAACTTCTTATGCAAGGAAATGAAAGAAAAGGGTTTACTCTAATCTTACTCTAATCTTTCAGCTACAGCCAAGATGGTTGTACATACTAGCAGTTCCTGAAATAAGCTCCTAGTTTACAACATGCCTTAACCCGATGCCCCCCAAATGCCAGCCAAGGATAAAAAAAGAAACTGGAGGAGCCCCGATTACATTCCAAGAACCTGTACATTTAGCAAGGCAGAAAAGCAGATGAGGATGGACTCTAGGTTGTGGCAGATTTTTTTTTACATTTTCACCTGGTCTTCTGGTTATCAACACCCCTTATTAAAAGTTATCTTTTTACTACATTTAATCCCAAGCTGTTCGGACTAACAAAATTGTATTGTCATAGTTCCTACTATTAGATAGATAATTTAGGCAGGCCAGGGACCTTCATAGCTAAATAAATATTTGAGCTTTTTTCACACTCTAATTATTAAATTATATAGCACCGAGTCCTAGATATGCTTCTGAAAATGCCCCCATGCTTGAATTCTACAGCTGGCAGAGTGACATTCATTGTCTCCCTCCCAACCAAGTTTTTGTTTTCCTACATTTCAGGTGTGGCTAAAATATGCTTTTGGTGAAGTTAATCAACCCTGCCTTCCTCCAGCTGCTACTTCCTTTCCTCCAGGAAAGGCACTTTTCACTTTTTAAAGTCAGTTAAATCACAAAAGCGACATAGATACAGTACTAAAAAGAAAATTGCTTTGCGTACACTGATCCTAAGCAGATCTGGGCAAGAAAGAAATATCCCTTTGTTGAAGAAAAAGCTTGTAAAGAGTTTCAAGAATGAATGAATGAATGAATGAATGAATGAATGAATGAATGAATGAATGAATGAATGAATGAATGAATGAATGA
>JANHFJ010002287.1:78685-88823 GCA_032468195.1 Cerberus rynchops
CTATACTATACTATACTATACTATACTATACTATACTATACTATACTATACTATACCATACCATACCATACCATACCCTATACCATACCATTACTATACTATACACCATACTACACTACACTACATCTATTACTATTGCTATTACTATTCTATACAGTATACTAATAGTATACTATTATATTACGCTATCCTTTATGCATTTCTATATGTATGAGCGTAGATGCAGGTATGTTTGCCATGTGGCATCACCTGATCAATGCTGGCAAGATAGAAAACTAAGTATGATTGACTATGGGTAAAACTTGAATGGGAAATCCAAAATTCTTACAAGAAGCATGGAATAGCAACATTTGAATTGGACTCATATAACAACATGAATGTGTCTGTGCGAGCCACCAAATCAAGCTCAACCTCAAAATAGTATTAGTTGCTTGAAACAAACTTGGGGACAATCTTGATAGACTGGTGGAAATCAAAAATTAAGTGCAGAAGAGATAAATGAAAAATTCATTTGGAAAAATAAATCAAAAGGCACAAGTATAGGATATGGCTTGGGAACAGTGCCTAGGGATTGAAATCAATCAAAAGGTGCATCAGCAGTATGACATGGCTGCTCAAAATGCAAATCCAGAGTTCCTGAAAAGATAGTGTGTATATCACAGAAAGGAACTGCTGAACTCTATTCTGCACTGTGTTGTAATCCAGAAATGAAAGGTAAAATGTCAGTCAAAGCAATTGGGCACATATGTCCCATAGATGCATGACACACAAATTTGCACACGGTCCCGAAGTGATTTAAGAAGACATCAGAGAATGCACCCAACTCCTTTGATTTCCTTTGTCATTTTCAACTTCTGCTGCATATCCTGGTGTCGTAGGAAACGTCGTAAAACTGGGCACAACTCAGTTAACAACCACCTCATTTAGCAGGAGAAATCCTGGTCCCAATTATGGCTGAAGGTCGAGGACCTACCTGTAATTGTCTTACATTATTGGAAGGCACATTCTGGCTGATAGTAAAAACTTCCTAACAATAAGATTAGATCGGCGGTCCCCAATCTTTTGGGCATCAGGAACCGATTCCACGGAGAGAGGTTTTTCCCATAGACTGGAAGGGGCGTGGTTTTGCATGCCACCTGCATCCCACAGATAGGGCTTCACATGTTTGCATGGCCCAGTTGCTGGCATGCCACAGAATGGTGCCAGTCCAAGACCAGAGGTTGGGGACCTCTGAGATAGAGGATGGGCTTGTCTTTATTGGATATATTTCTACAGAGGCTCGCCTTTGTCATGGATGCTTTCATTTGGAATCCTGCATTGATCAGTTCTGTGTAACTCCTGTCAACTCTATAATTCTGTGATGATTATTTATAGCAAGATCTCAGGGCCCACACAAATGTTACCCTGAGAGAGTAAACAGCATCTTGGAATAGGAAAAAGCAGGGCAGATAAGCATTGCTAAGCCACTTACAATACTCATTATTAAAACTTTGGCTCTTTCAATTAATATTAATATCCCTGCAAATAGGACTGTACTGGTCTCCTTGAAATTATTGAAAGTTTTATTCTTAGTTTTTATTGCTACCCTCAATGGCTAATCACATCTAACACACTTAAGGCATTTTCATAGCAAATCAACATGTGAGAATATTTTAATGAAGAGATCAAGGAACAAACCAGTATTTCTCAACCTCAGCAACTTAAAAGATTTGTAGACTTCAATTCCCAAGATGCATTGCATGCTAACTGAAGAATTCTGGGAACTGAAGTCCACACATATTAAAGTGTCTGAAGTTGAAAAACACTGGAATAAACACTGAAATAAAATGCAAATGTAAATTCCAGGGCATCATTGGAAGGTACATGAATCAGCCATCTTGTTAAAGTTACACAAATGAAGTCTGCTCAGCGCCTAGAAAGAATTTATTCCAATAACTCAGTGTACACTTTATGCTCAAATACCAAAGCAATAAAACATTACCTCTGCCTTTTGGAGTAATTTCAGCCACCAAATCATCAACTGTAACATGTTCTAGCCCTTTCTCTTTGATGACATCTAAGCAAAGTA
Organism: Cerberus rynchops; assembly: GCA_032468195.1. NCBI lineage: Eukaryota > Metazoa > Chordata > Lepidosauria > Squamata > Homalopsidae > Cerberus > Cerberus rynchops. The sequence continues at coordinate 80,754 of JANHFJ010002287.1, forward strand.
ATGACAAGCAGATAGGTGTTAAAATCAGATAAAAGCAGAGGTTTGTTTTAGTTATAGAAACTGACATATTTTTGCACATTAAACTCAATAACAAAAAAAACCCCTATTTATACATTAAACACAATTTATTTGTATTCTGCCTTTTTATTTTTATAAACAACCCAAAGTGGCGAACATATCCAACATATTTTCCTTCTATTTTCCTCATAACAACAACCCTGTGAAGTGGGTTGGGCTAAGAGAGTAACCCTGTCCAAAGTCACCCAACTGGCTTTCATGACTATGGTGGAAGTTTAACTCAGGATCTCCTATTTTCTAACCTAGTGCCTTAACCACTAGACCAAAGTGCGTCTATTTTAAAATTGAGCATTTTTTAAAAAATAAGCATATTTTGGATTGTGGCCTGAACCACACACACTTACATATTCTAGAATCCAAGCACATCTACTCACTCTTCCCCTCCCTCATTTAGTCCCAAGCTACCCAATCTATTTTGAGTAGTTTTTGAATAGCAATGTATTTAACACCACAAAACAAAAACTCTATTGCAATCCAGATTAGAGGGCTTTCGTGTTTGACTTCCTTAACTGTTGAATTGCATAATTCAATTAAAGTGGTGCTACATTATTTAAAAGTAATGCAGCAACCTAGACCTAAGATCATCCAGTTGTGTCTTTGTTTGAAAGAATCTATCTTAGCTGTTAATTAGATACATTGCGACCTAGCTGACATTGCTATTCTATTTAAATTTTCCCTTTCAAAGTAACTGAGATAAAGAAAATTAATTTAAAATATAGAGTGACAGTTTGGTGCAGTGATTAAGCATCAGACCTGAAGACTATGAGCAATACTTCTGCCTTAGGTAGTTTTGGGGCAAACTTGGGCCAGACACTCCCTCTCAGGTTGTCCATGCAGTGTGTACCTCTGTATGTGTGAATGTATTTGTATATGTATATAGGCGTATATGTATGTGTGAATATATATGTGTGTGGGTATGCATATATGCACAGATTTACAGGGCCCAGATGAGGTTCATAATCTTTGTGGATAGAAATCATTCTGATTGCAATTCCCATCTATCCTTTTTTTGTGTACCTTTTGCCAGGAAAGTAGCCTCGAAAACAGCCGAGGATTAAGAGAGCCGAGACCTGCTGAGGCAAAGGCAGTAGCCCCGAAAAACAGCCGAGGACCTGGGACGGTGGTGCTGGATGGACACTGGTCATAACAGCAGACATTGTGTTTCATCTCTGTTCCTTCTCCTTCTCTCTCTACTTGTGTTCACTTCCCTCTAATTGCTCTCTATCCCTATCCTTATCCCTATCCTTCCTGCAGACTATTCCCCTTGCTTACTTTGATTTTGCAGTCGTATAAGCATTTCACTGCATGTCATATATGTGTCATGTATGTGACAAATAAAACTTGAACTTGAACAATTAAACATTTTTTCCCTGTGCCATCACTCTATTGAACACATAATTCCCAAGCACTGTCTTATGCCTAAAGATATTTACCCATAGAGTAAGGCTGTACTGCTATTATCCTCTTTATCTTTCTTATTACCTTCTCTAATTGGTATCTTATGATTATATCACTTTGTTGTTTACATGTACACCAAGAGCTTATGCACCAGAGAGAAATTCCTTGTGTATCCAATCACTCTTGGCCAATAAAGAATTCTATTCTTTTCTATATTCAGTTCCATGAATAGAGAACAATGAAGAAGGCTAAGAGATGTGACAGACTTTCTAACCGTTAATAAAATAGTTGGACAGTGACTTTTGTTATCTTAATAAACTTCATCTTTCATGATGTCACTGCTTTTTCTTTAATATAATGATAGTTATGATGGTTTGTCACACAGCCAGCCAGATGTTTAGACTGGATTTGGCTTTTTTAACCACCTATCAAATGCTTCCTAAGGACCTGGAATAGGCAGATGTTTGATAGTATTCAAGGTCTTGCCACAGGATGTAAACTGTTCAAAATAAAGCTGCCTTTTGCAATTGACTGATTGTGGTTTTGTCAATGCCAATGGTATTCCAGTTGTTTTGGGATTGCACTCAAGGTATCTATTACTATGAGCACTATCTTTGTTTTTTTTTTTTGTCTTGGTATTTTTCAGTTTTAAATTTATATACGGTAGTTATTATTAATTCAAAACCCCATGGTTTAGGTTTCTTCAAAAAAAAAATTCCCATCTCAAATATATGAATAGAGAACAGCCTCTAAGTTATTTCTGGGAACAGGGCAGACCAATTCAGAACTTGACAAATTACTTTTTTTTTTAAATGGAGATAGCACAACAAAGCCCAATAAGGTTGTTCAAAATTAAAGTCAGCATTAGGAAAGAAGGATGCTCCTTTAGTGTTCCTGGAAAAGATACATAATTCTCAATCATTAAATGCCTGGGTGATATGTGTCCTTAATGGGTACCATAACTGTTATATAAAGTATACTAAGTGTGAACTGTAAAGAGCCTTTGCTAACACATGCTGGAAAACTTGCATTTCTTTATTTTTTGTTTCTTTTTAAAATAGAGTTAAGCCTTTCAAAATCTTTATCTTTTGCTGCTGCCTAGCAGTTATCCAGATGCATGCAGTGCATCTATACATCTATACATTAGATCTAGGCTGCAAAAATCTGAATAACAACTAGATAGTGATAAAGGATGAATGTTTTTCTGTACAGTGGAACCTCTGGTCATGAACGCCTCTCACCATGATCAAATCGGGTGCTGACCAAATATTTTGCAAACTCTTTGCATCCAGTCATGAACAAAAACTCAGGTGGCGATCAAACATGGCTCCGCTGATTTCCCTTTCCATGCCGATTTTGCCTTCTGTGCTGCTTTTTTTGTGTGTGTGCTCATGCGCAGTCAGTCTCGCTTCTGGTCATGACCAAATCAGGTGCCGATTGAAGTTCTGAAATGAATTCTGGTGGTGACCAGAGGTTCCACTGTATCTCTTTGTTGCCATTGGGTGGCAATAGTATTACAGTCCAGATAAAATAGTCCTATATTCCCCTCTCCTAATTTAGGGCAAGAAATAGTGTTACTGGAAAAAATAATAATGTGTTCTTCAACAGTGTCTTTGCTCTGTCCAGCCTATCCCTATGGTACTATCTCTCACACCAAACTCTCCTTCTGACTCTTTGTGTTATGTTACATCTGAGTTACAACTCTAATGCATAATAATAAAATGCAAAAAGGGCAAAGCCATTTATTTCTTAAAATGGTTTTAAAGTTTGGGTTTTTTTTAAAGCAGTGTTTTAATTTTGCACAAGCCTGCATTATTTAAGTTGGTGCTAGACCGTGGATTGGAGCAGAGACTTCCTCAGTTACAAGTTCTCCCCGATGAATTTATTTATTCGTTAAATAATGTCCGCTACAAACTTCACCTGGTAACGTATCTTTAGCATCAGGTAAGAAGATAACCTTTAAAGCCTGTGAAAATGCTAAACTCCTGGAAGTTCAATTGCATTCTTTAAAAATAAGATTGTTTCTTAAAAAAAGAAGGAGGAGAAGCCATCAATCAAGACATAAATAGTGTGAGATCATCCTGTGAAGTAAAAACTTATTGTATTGATAGGAAGCTTTAGTATACTCTAGTGTTGCTCAGATTCACAAAGCAATTAGCCAATAATGTTTAAAAGTTATGGCTAATTTAACTAATGGTTAATAGAGCTTAGTAAAACTGTCAGAGTTGATGAGCCCTATGAGATTTTGTGGAAGAACACACATTAAACTTAGGATCCTCATCTAATTTTGGCAGCTTAATCGCATTCTGAATAATAATCTATCTAGTGATATGAAAAAAAAAACCATGCTTTTTGAAACATTCTCTTTAATATTTAAGTGCACCCCATTATAACAAAGTTTGTCTTTAGGGCAACTATCTACATCATATCTAGGAAGCAGATCGCCTATAACCTTGCTTCTTTTTTTTTTTCCTCTATCAAGGATTTTCAAGTTTTATAAAGAAGGAACAGGTAACTTAGAGTTGCTGAGGACTGAAACTCACCTTCTGATCTGCCTGGACATTTGAATTGGGACAATGATTACTCCTCCAAATGATGGACATCCCCCCCTCTATATTTGGTAGCAAAATCTTGAACTTCTGGGAAGTGGGAGAACTAGCTGAACATCCCTGTTATAAGCAATGCAATATGTCAATTAATCAAACAAATAAGAGCTTGCATTCATGATAGTTGGAGTTTCTTGAAGGCACCCATAGAAAAGCTAATTTCAAGTAATGCAATCTAAGCAAGTCATCATACGACCGAACCCAATTTTACTAACCTTTTTATTGCAATTGTTAAGTGAATGATGTAGTTGTTAAGTGAATCACATTGTCATTCAGTGAATTTGGCTTCCCCAATGGACATTGCTTGTGGGACACTGGCTGAGGAGGTCCTAAATTGTGATCACATGATCACAAGACACTGCAACTGTCTTAAATGCACCCTGGTTGCAAAGCACCTGAATTGCAATCATGTGACAGTGAGGGGTGATGCAATGGTCATAACTTCGAGGACAGGTTGTAAATCACCTTTTCCAAGGCTGTGGTAATTTTGAACCACCATTAAATAAACTGTCATAAGTCAAGGATTAGTTATAGGTGGGCGCTTCTGCAGTCAAGTTGGTTGGGAGGCATTGTCCCAAAAATGTATAAGAAGCTTTGTAACAAAAGCCCCCAAGGGCTTTTAAAAATAAATCTAACAACTAAACAAAAGGACTTCCTGCAAAGGTAATTTGTGCTGAATTTCCTTTCCCTTCGCCAACCTGGAATAGCAAAATGACAACTTGAGCTTATGAGCAGCATTTTGGATGCCCCTTGTGTGAAGGAAATGAGTTTTCGTGGACAAGTTTCATGTTTTATTCATGCCACATTGTGAACTTTTTACAAGCTGTTGAGTCTTCCACAAAACTCATGTGACAGAATAGATTTCCTTACCTTCAGAAGGCTCAGCACCCCACTGTGAGAAGGATAGTAACTTCCAAGCCTACAAATGCAAGGCATAAGGAATGCATCAGGTAATTCCAGTGATGGAAAGAAAAAGAAAAAAAAAACAACTTTTGAGCTAGAAATAACAACCACCAAACTTCAATCGACAGAGTGTTGCCTCTAAGGAAACACTTTCAATTAAATAGACATGACACAATCACAACACTTTCCTGTTTGCAGAAGTGGGGGCTTTCGGGAAAGAAAATATATCTTTTTTTATTTTTAATTTTGTTTTCGGAATGCTTGACTCCCACCGTATGTATGATTGTTTCAGAATGTATTATCTTGGCTTTTCCTTTTTATTATTTATGTAGTTATTTCAAATTACATATGTAGGCAGTTGCACACCATTGAGCGACTCAAACAGCTTATAACTTTGGTGCTGGAAGAATATCATGGGTAGCCAAGAACGCAAGCAAATGAAATATAGAACAAACCAAATCCCCATATATTTAAATTTTTGTCATTCATATTTTATTCTGTCTCTCCTTTTGCATCCTTTCTTTAATGATTCTATTCCATGATTTCTTCGACATTAGTCTAACTTTTGTCCCACAATGAGTTGTCCCCTCGCAAGTTGGCTGCGGCAAGTTGTCCCACAACAATTTAGCCATGGCAAATTGGCCATGCCAAGTTGTCTGTGGTGAGTTGGCCATAGCAAGTTGGCCATGGTGAATTATCATAGACCAGAATAGCATGTTGGAATTCTATTCTATGGATGCTTTATGGAAGACACTGTGTTGGCAGCCCTACCAATTTTGTACAATGCTCTTAAAACATTGTTATGTTCCCAGGCATGAAAGCTGAAATCTTAATGAGTGCCTGTCATGGGCTACATTGCTTAGATTGGTTTGGTCTCTTAGCAGTTGTAGGTCTTACTAAGTTTTATGCTACATTTTCTATTGCTGCTTTTTTTCCTAGTGTAAGCTACACAGAATTGCTATATGATAGATGACTATTTAAACTGTGTAATTAAGTATGTAAGTAGTGCTACGCTATGCACACACCCCTCAATACCCAAAATTGTGAGTTTTGATTTTTTTTTATTACAAGATAGCCTTTCACAAATGCATGGTTACAGGGTCATTTCTTCAGAAAAAGCAAAGGGGAAAAGAATGAGTGTAAATACAGTGAACATAGAATTAGATTTTCCATGATTATGCCTGGACCTTATTAAAATGTGTATGGGTAATTTTATTTTAAATTTATTATTCCTTCTGTCTTTCTAATGTTTATAGAAGCTCTAAGGTTTTCCACATAAAGACCCTTCATTTCCACAGAAAAGAAAGAAAGCCTCATCTGAACAGATGGAGCCTCGAAAATAAACACAATAGAAAATTATTATTGTTTGAATTCATCTTAAACCATATTGTCTCCAGTGAAAATGGCGTGTTAGGCACCAGGCTTATTTCTCATTCAGCAACATCAAAAGATGGGCTGCTTTATTTTCATATAACAGGGATCTGAAGAAATAAAAAAGAGATAAAGGAAGACACACACACCCCTCCTAACCTGGGTTGTTCTCTAAGAAAAAATGAAAAAAATAGGGAGTACTGAGCATAGTATTATAGGAAAAACAATAGCAAGTTATAAAACACCCCCCCCCCCCCGAAGAAATGGCATTGAGCTCCATACTGCAGAATTTTAATATCTAAATCCTTAACAAAGGACACTGGAAAACTGCCTATAAAGAATCTGAGTCTTTTTATAATTGAAATATCAATACATATAGGATTGCACTATATTAGAATGAATGCAATGCTGTTGTGTGTGTTGATATTTCAATTATCAACTATTATACAATTATTACCATTATAACAATCTACTAATAAACTATCTACATTACTGCAAAAACAGATGGCTCTCAGCTGGATTTTGACTTCCAATGGAAAATTGTCTATCTCTTTATCCTTTTCTTAGTTACATTTTAAGTACACCCTCTCTTCTGCGGAACCTAACAGAACAGCTGTGTAAATGTGCAGTGGTTAGAATGCAGTGTCGCAGGCTGACGCTGCCATCTGCCTGGAATTTGATCCTGACCAGCTCAAGGTTGACTCAACCGTTCATCCTTCCGAGATTGGGAAAATGAGAACCCAGATTGTTTGGGGGGCCCCAATATGCTGACATCTGTAAGCTGCTTAGAAAGGGCTTTTAAAACATGGTGAAGCTGAATATAAGTCTAAGTGCTATTGCTATTGCTAAGCAGAGCCAATATGCATTCCCTACTAAGTTCAGATCAAAGCCTGTGGCATGATTATATGCATGAAATAGTTCAGAGAATTCTACAAACAGCTAATATTATAGTTCTAGATTCCCTTCGTTAATAATAAGGCTGCAAGAATACGAACCAGGGACATACTCCTGTGGCAATAGGTTGTTGTGTAAGTACAGATCCATTATATTTTGATGGTCTCTCTCTCTCTCTCTCTCTCTCTGTGTTATTTCTGAATTAAATACCCAGAGGATCAAACTCCAACTCCACGAATTCTCAGTTGAGCAAGTGATAAAGTGATCCCAAGCTGAAAATCCTGGATGGATGGCACTTTGCTTTTGTTTCCCAGTGTGGTATCTGTCATCTAATGCCATCTACGCAAAGATAGAACTGCTGAAAACAGGACTGTGTCTTTATAATTCTCTGAGGAATCAATAAATAGATGGGTTTATCGGGAGCCTCAGTTATTTCTGATTTCCTGGCTAGACACAGGACATCAGAGATGGAAAGCTACATGCTTTGATTCGGTAAAGTTATAATCAGTTTCCCAAAGAGGATATCTCCCAAGTTCTAAAAAAATAAAAATAGGGCAATGTTGTGAAAAGAAGGCAAGAAAAAGAAGAAATGAAGAAGAAACAGGAGGATGCCCCATTATGATTTCTGTCTCCAACTACTTTCTTAGCAGAGAACACCTACTATAACTGAAGTATTTAATCAAGGAGGTGATAAATAAACTGACTAAACTGACTGTATTGACCTGTATGTGTGTGTGTGTGTGTGTGTGTGTGTGTGTGTGTGTGTGTGTGTGATTATCTTTAAGATGATAACAAGAGGAAAATCAACAACATACAAATA
>JANHFJ010002288.1:16023-30325 GCA_032468195.1 Cerberus rynchops
ATAACAATTTCAGCCGTGGCGCAGGTAAAAAATTAAGGAGGAGGGACACTAGATAGAAGGGGAACAATATAATACACAACTTGTATACTATTTTTAGAATTTTAGAATTCTAATAGAATTTTTAGAATTTTAGAATTGGTGAACATATTAAATATGAGGAATAATATCATTATACTGGTAGCGAGATGTTTGAAATGTAGGATATGTTAATGAATATAGAATTGACTTAAATGCTATGTTAATACATACCATTGTAATACATGGTGATTGATATAAAATGTATAATCTGGGAAGCAAGATGGTGAGTAATAATATTAGATTTGTATTAACATGTATGATAGACAGGAGAAAGAGATTTGCATAAAAATAAGTTTATAATATTGAACAATTAAATAATGAAGGAGTATTAAGGGAATAAGTAAAAGTAGAAAATAAAGATTTGTATAAATATGGTATGATGAAATTTTATTTACCTAAACAAGGGAGGAGTAAAATTGATAAATAAGAGCATAACAACTAGAGTTGAAATCAATAACTGTAATGAATGTGATTAATACCATTTTGTCTGTACCAAAATGGTTAATAGTATTTTGTATAATTAATGCTATTTTGTTTGCATCAAGATGAGCGGCACGCCCAGGTGCCATGCTGTTCACACACTGATATGTTGGTTAAAAAAAAAAAAACTTGTAATAAAAAAACCAATCTGTTTGAATGTCAATAGAGATTCTCAGTCATCCAGGTCATGTTTGGTCTTGGACAACCAAGAAAGTTCAGTTGCTTTTTGGAAAAAAAACATTTTTGGAATAATCTGCTGGAACTGAGAATTTTCCACTGAGCATTTTGGGAATTATCTTTAAAAAGCAAAGGACCTGCTATTAAAAAAGCTTTTTTTTGAGATGAACCGGCATCCTTTTAGAAGTTCCATGAAAATAAATCTTTGAATTTGTGTTAGAACTTTGTTCTCATCATTCATTTAAAATAATCCTATGATCTCAACTGAGCAAAAATTGGTTTTATTTTCAGACAACATTCTTTTGTTTATTTCTAAACCCCATATTACTATCCCAGTGCTGATGTAAAAGATAGGTGCTTTTAGCAAAATAGCCGGATATTCTTCCATATTAAATGGTCCAGAATTGATGCAAATAGGTGAAAATTGGGTTACCCATCAATTTATAGAATATCAGCTCTATATTTGTGTTGAATCCATTAAATATTTAGGAACAAGTATGCCAAAGGCTGTAACTCAGTAGTATATAATATAAACAGATATAAAACAACCCTAAGGTAATTTTGTGGGCATTTTTATTAGTAAAATTAATCTCTTTAGCATTTTCATTCTTCTTTTTACATTTCTAAAAAAAAAAAAAACATACCTGAAAGAAAAATAACTATGAATTCTAGCCAATGTTCCTAAAAAAAGGAATAGATGGAAAAATGATAAACTGTCAACTTTAAGTAAAGCCAATACCAGAGATTCTTCCTCCCCAATCAATGTATGCATGTGACAAAATTGTTTATGTGTGTGGTTTTAAAATTGGAGGAAGAAACATTAATAACTTGCACTGTGCTGATGACAGTTCTCTGATAGTGAAAATGGAAAAAAATGAAATCTCCAGTAATGAAAGGTGAGTACAGTGGAAAAAATTAAATATAAAGGAAACTAAAGGATGACTAGAGACAAAGCAACCAGTCTTAGAACTGACAGTGAAGATATAAAGTAGTGGGTAGCTTCTGCCTTTTAAGATTGGCTATCAATTACAAAAGATCCAGGAGTCAAGGGACGTTCAAGAAACAAATGGCAATTTGAAGATGGCTCTGTTAAAAACAGTGTTGATGATCATGGCAGAATGGAACGCTGGCAAGTACTGTATATTTGACTCTTTATAATTCCTCTCTGGACAAGAAGATATTTGAGATAACCCACAAATACTTCCTTTTCTAATCACTTTTGAAATCATTTTGTTAGCTTGCGGATTTAAAAGAACTTCGGACACGTGGGTCAGTCTAGATAGCCGCGAGGGCTCCCTTTATTCAGTTCTGCAAGCGGTAACAAATAGAAGGAAAAAAGCACTCGGCTGCAGGCGGACCACTCCTTTTATAATTTCCCGTGGCTCCGCCTGCAACCAATAGGAATGAAGCTGGTCCTTGACCAATCAGGGACCTTCCTGATTGGTCCATCAGCTGCTGGCAGTCGGCGCGGCATGGGAGGACCAGAGGGAACTCCGCCCGCGCATGCGCAGACATAACAGTTTGTTAACTCCTTTTCAGTTATTAGAACTTTTGATTGACAGTTTTACAGCTGAATTACCTTCAACCTTTAATTATACTATGGAAGTTTTAAATACAAGTTTAAAAACTGTTTCCTTTTAAAAAGTGACAGGCTAAAAGAATGGTCTGGAAATATCCTGTATATCCAAATGAAACCGACTAACATAAGGAATATAGAAATAGCAAACCAAAAGACTGATCTGGATAACTTTCTTACATTGGATTTACAAGAAAGATTTGTTAAAGCTTTGAAGAATTTTGTGAGAAGGCATAAACAAAAAAATGAAAAGAAATCAAGTTCTAAGACATTATTTGAGGGGATTAAAGATCAATACTATTAAAAGTGAAAGGAAGGAATATTAAAATAGTTTATTTGATCTAGCTTAAATTAGATCAGTTACTATCTCTGATAACTTAGTAGAGTTTTGCTGATCAGGATTGAAGGATGAGGCTTTAAGGATTTGTTTACAGGTAAAAGATGAACTATGGGAAGAAGAGATCATTTGTTGTATTTTAAGAGAATGTGATTAGTTACCAAAATTGTTTATATTTGTGATGAAGAGGGAAGTTATTTATTTATATATTTATTTTCTCTTTTTTGCTTTGTTTTTTCTTTATTCTTTTCTGCACTTTCTATTTTTTCTTTTTGTTTTTTCTCTCTCTCTTTAGTTTGTACAAGTTTTTATCTTGTAAAGTTAAATAAAAGTAAAGTTTAATAAAATTGTTGCAAAAATGATTGCCAAAAAAAGAAGCAGCAATCAAGAATTACAGTGCAGACTAGGACTCAATAGGAGATAGCAACAAAGATCTTGGAAAAGATAGATGCCTTGACATGCCTATACTTAGAGACTTGGTATAGTTTTCCTTCTATAAAAACAAAAGTTGAACCCTGAAGAAACAAGATAGAAAGGCTACTGATACTTTTGAACTTTGACGTTGGAGAAGAATCTTATGAATATAATGGATAGCCAAGAATACAAGCAAAGAAATCATAGAACAGATCAGTCAGCATTCTTACTCAAGACCAAATGACCAGGCTCAAATGAACATATGTCCTGTAACTGACCCACATTTTTTCAATTAACACCTTGCTTAGACAAGCTAGCTCTTCCTATTCACTTTTACAAGTTTATTTATTAATCCTGCCTTTATTACTTTCATAACAAACTTTTTGCTCTAATCGCAATCAGATAATTACTTCCTTCTTTTGTGGTTGTAGCAGGTGCCCAATGCCTGCTAGACACTTAATCCTCATTAATTTGTAACCTTGTTTTGCTAATGCTGAGCAACTCTGAGGGTAGAGAAGGAAAGAGAAGTTTACAGGGCTATAAAACATGCCCAACAAAATCAAAGCCTCTGTGAGTTGAATTCCTGAGACTGGAGCCTTTGGGCTGACTTGGGCAATTAGGAAAGGACCTCGGTGGTATAATTAATGGGGACAACTTAAGTAAACGCAATGCTGTTTATTTGGGTCCTGGCACCTCTTTTAATATCCTCCTGATTCAGTATCTGTCCTGAAAATTCTATATTAGCTGGGGGACCAGAAGGGTCAGATTGGTGACTGATCATCCTGGAGAGCTATCTTATGTGGCAGCTGAAAGTCAACACCAACTGAATTGGACTTATTTGATCAATGGATCCATAAATATATAAGAAGCCACATTCCAAGAGAGGACAAGGTCAGAACAAAAATTAATTAACCACATTAATTAAAATTGCTTATATAGTAAGGTGCCCTTTCATAAAGCTAATGGATCTTTCAACTTCATATACAAACTAACCTATAGTAGCATTGTGGCCTGCTAGCTCCTCCAGCAGCCGAATCAGAGGAGGAGGAGGTGTGGGAGTCAGGGTCACCAGCAAGGCAACCTGAGCGCTCCGAGGAGGAAGAGGGAATAGAGCTGGCAGAGAGGAACAGAGGTGGAGCCTGGGCCATCAGTCAGCCCTCAGATGGAGAGTCAACAGTCCCCAGATCTGGAGGTGGTTGTTGAAGAAGAGGAGGAACAGCTGGATCCAGTGCCTGATGTGCAGCTACACAGAAGGCAGAGGAGAGCAGTGGAAAGTCTATCTTGGGGAAAGAAGAGCCACCGCTGCTAGCAAGGCCCCAACCTAATTCTGGGGAATAAAAGGCAGGGGGTGGATATGAATAGATGTGGCAGACAACTATTAATCTTCCAGTCAGCTGGACTTGTTCACCTGCATTTGAAAGAGAACTTTTTTTGCCGCAGCTGACAGCACTCTTAAAGGCATCTTTTTAATTTACTTCTGAGGGTTGGTCACATTTGGGGGAGCTGGGACAGAACAAATCAAATCAAATCAAGTTTTATTCATCACATACAGTCATACATGGTACGAAATGCAGTGAAACGTGTATGCGACCACTCGCGACCACAGGTAGTAGAGCAAGAGAATAGTATAGACAGGGAGGGAGAATAAGTTAGGGAGTGATTGAAGGAGGTAATTATGAGAATGCTGTTTAGTCCTGGGTTGTTAATGTTTGTGGTTTAGGGTCCGTATTGCCTGTGGGAAGTAGCTCCTCCTTAGTCTCTCTTAGGCTTTCAGGGAGCGGAGACGCTTTCCTGACCGCATCATATTGAACAGTCTGTTATTGGGATGGCTGGGGTCCTTCATTATTTTCCTGGCTGTAGTTTGGCATCGCCTGTTGTAGATGGAGTGCAGTTCAGGGAGCTTGGTTGGATGATGCCCTCTGCTATGCACACCATTACAAGTAGTGTAAGGATTATAACAACAGCTATGTAGGACAAACAGGACACATCCATAATCATAATCAGCAGTAACAAGGCATAATGAAAAGTCCTTAATTGCACAACACATGGACAGGCTTTACCATAGTTTCAACTGGGAAACTCTGAGCATCTTAGAGCAAGCTAAATCCCCAAAATGCCAGAGAATTCCTGGAAGCCTGGCACTCAGACAAATCAACCATCCACATGTACCATCCAAAAGAAACAAGCAAAAAAAGAAACAAAAAGAATAAAATTCCTCCTCACCAGCAATCCACATCCAGATAACCAGAGTTTAACACCAAAATTAATATTAGACCAGGGATGTCAAACTTGCGATCCACGGGATGGATGAGTTATGTGTTGGCCACGCCCACACCTGGTTTAATGAAGGGGGGAAAAGTCACGATACATCATGTGATGCCACCATGATGATGCAAATTTTACATGTCTGTATTTGATCAACAACCAGACTTGTAAACCACACCCCAATCAAGGAAGTATCTACTCAGACAATGAAACAGTAAACAACAACCTAACTGAGGAACCATCAAATATTTTCCCAGCAACACTAACAGGGCAAGAGCAAACCCCAGTCTCTTGAAACACTGATGATGTTACCTAGTTGGGTAATGAGACATCTCCAAGAAAACAGCCAAACTCAGAGTGCACCAAAGACCCCACAAACCCCCCCTTATTTATCACACAAACCACTCTCTAACCACAGAGACATACTTTCACCAAAAAAAAAAAAAAAAATATTCTTTTCTGTCCTTGCAGCAGAAATATCCAGAAGAAAATAGATGGGTAAAATAGATAGATACAGGTAAAGTGTAAATTAAGCTAGATACACAAAAACAGAGAAAGAAGAAAAGGGGGCCGGGGTGGGGGAGAGTTGAACCAAGAAAGAAAGTCCTGTTTGGGCAATACAAAAAGTTTAAATTAGACAGAGAAGCAAATCCTTTCTACTAATCTTTATTTTAATGGCATCCCTGCTTTTGGGCAGTAGTACTGTTATCTGAAATGAAATTCCTCCTACCATATATTTGTTTTCAGTGGCTCTTATAAGGCATATAAGAGAAGGCTGTTCCACATTCCAAAGGTAGTTATTTGGGGAAAATAATATTCCTGTCCTGTAAATGACAAGGCAGTGTAAATCTTTTCTAATTTACAGGGATTTTGATGAACCCCCCCCCCCAAAATAAAAACCTGACAATTATATATGAAGTTTGCTTCAACCACCTGACCACATTTCAAACTATTGTAAGTAAATTAGCTCAGTTTAAACAGATGTACCCTAAATCCTTGTAATCTTAAATGTTTGGTTGTGTTGGTTCACTAAAGAACTAACTAGCATTTTCTTCTACAACACTGAACCATAATTGCTTCCCACTGCCTGTAGGGGGAAAAAAAGGGCAAGCAAATTGCATTTATATTTGCACAGATTTCCAGGCCAATTTTTTATAAAACTCAGACGACAACCTGAAAATTACAATTACAAGGATTTAGGGTGCCTTTGTTTACATAGATATTGCTTTCTTTAAAAGAAAAACCTGTCTTATTTGTCCATGCGATAGAATCAAACAATAAAAGTGTGGAAGAATAGAAATTAGCTTTATATTTGATTTAATTGATATTAAAGTGATGAAATGCAATGATTTGGATCTCTCAGCCTGTATTAATTCTGTTATCAGTTATTCTGTCTTTTTTTTTTATTTTAAAGAATGCAATTCTAGATTTTTGGAGGGGCTCTAACTTGGAACCCGAGGCATTCCTTCTTAAAGAGTTATTAAATATGATCGTTTTATTTCCAGGCTATGAAATGCATCCCTGGCTTTCTTGCAATAAACTTGAGCTCAACATTCAGTACTTTTCCAATATAAATAAATATTCCCTGTGTAACATTTTGCCCCTCACTCTTCCTTGGCCTGGAAGAGCCTGAAATCTTGACCCTTGACCCGACTGGCTTGGGGCCCTGATGGAAACATTCCACTCTGGAGGTGATTAGTTTAGGTAATCTTCGACTTTATGACAATTGAGCCCCAAATTTCTGTTGCTAAGCACGATAGTCGTTAAGTGAGTTTTGCTCCATTTTACAACCTTTCCACAGTTGTTAAGTGAATCAGTTAAGTTAGTAACATGGATGTTAAGTGAATCTGGCATCTTCATTGACTTCGCTTGTAAGAAGGTTGCAAAATAGTGATCGCATGACCCTGGGACACTGCAGCCGTCATAAATATGAGTCAGTTGCCAAGCGTTTGAATTTTGTTCACTTTTTTCAGTGCCATTGTAGCTTCAAATGGTCACTAAAAGAATGGTTGTAAGTTGAGGACTATGTATAGATTAGGAGAAGATCCCATCTCTACTCTGTTTATGTATTGGTCCCTTAGGCTTTTTTTTGGTGTTTGTTTTAATGTTTAATACTTAATGTTTAAACATTTTAAACATTCTGTTTTATATTGCCTTTTATGAGGCTGTAAGCCACCCAGAGTCATTTGAGATGGGCAGCATATAAATTTAATAAAAAGAAAAGGAAATAAAATAGACAGTACAGTGTATGTATGTATTATATATGATATGAAATTATAACATAACACAACACAGTTTTAACAGAGTTGGAAGGGACCTTGTAGGTTATCTAGTCCAACCCCCCATCCAAGCAGGAGACCTTACACAATTTCTGACAAATGATGGTCCAATGTCTTCTTGAAAACCTCCAGTGATGAAGTTCCCACAACTTCTGAAGGCAACTTCTGTTTCATTGTTTGATTGTTCTGTCAGAAAATTTCTCCTTATTTCTAGGGTGAATCTCTCCTTGATCACTTTCCATCCATTATTCCTTGTCTGGCCTTCAGGTGCTTTGGAAAATAGCTTCCTCTCTGTGGCAGCCCCTCAAATACTGGAAGACTGTCATGTCTTCCCTGGTTCCTCTCTTCACTAGACCAGCCATGCCAGTTCCTGTAACCGTTCTTCGGTTTTAGTCTCCACTAATCATCCTGGTTGCTCTTCTTTGCACAATTCTGTGTTCAACTGTTGGTATTCTGGGAAGCTTGGTGCACTGATAATGCACCCTAAACTTGTAATGAACTATCTGCAAGAGAAACTCATGTAACACCAACCATATAACACCAGACAGGTAATGCTCATTACATTGCAGCCTGGAATGTACAATTAATTATCCACAACAATAACAAGGAATTTCCATCTGGCAATGAATTGGAGACTGTACCCCCAAAATCCCTTGAGTACATTTTGCCAGCCTTTTCATCATCTTTTGCTGATTAACACAATTAATGGCTGTGTGTACTCATAGCTATATTTTCTTGCTGAAGATATTTATCACACAATATTTTGTGAACGCAATACAAATCATATCTGCTTCTGAATCATTCATTTATAGTGGAATATTATCTTTGCTTTGACATCCTTGACTAAGTCATTTGTATTGGGGCATTGGAAGTCTAAGAAAGCTAGTCCCTAATGAAGAAAAAGATCTGCAACGCAAGTCAGGAATTTTCTGGAAGAATAATTCTTGGCCAGAATTTGCCTTCCAACATGTCATAGTTTTTTAAGTCTCCCACTACTATGACTTCATGCCCCTTTGAAAGATATGCAGTTTTCCTTTAGAAGATATGAGCTGTTTTTTCTTTTCTATTTTTTTTTTAAATAATCCATTTATCTGTCATGCTGTTGAGCACAAAAGTAACGGTTATGATAATTATCACTAGTTATCATTTAACTATTCAGTCTAAAGACAACTTTTTTCTCCTTCTTTTCAAAACTGTTGGATTCTCAAGAGTCTACTTGGTCAGGTCACTGCAATTTGCTTGGCAAGGTTCTTCAGAAGTGATTTGCCATTGCTTCCTTCTTAGAGCTGAGTGTGTGTGACTGGCCCAATGTCACCCAGCTGGCTTTGTGCCTGAGGAAGGGGCTTGAATCATGGTCTCTCAGTTTCTAGCCTGATGCTTTAACCATTACACCAAAATAATCTCAAAGACAAGCTACAAACATTTAAAAGAGACGAATAAACATTTTATTTCAAGATTAGAAAATCAATTTGTTCCAAATGTACATTGGATTGATTTTTGGAATATGCTAACTCACCATCATACCAGCAATTTATAGCAAAAACTTGGGATATTTTATTGTATTTTATTTTATTTTATTTTATTTTATTTTATTTGACAAACATGTACAAGATAACAAGTACGGGTATGAACGTGAACATAAATAAGGAAGTAAATACAAATAAATGGGGACAGTAAGACAGGGACAGTAGGCAGGCTGGTGTGCTTATGCACGCCCTCTTTATGGACCTCTTAGGAATGAGGTGAGGTCCACGGTGGACAGTTTGAGGTTGAAGCTGTGAGGGTTTGGGACTGTAACAATGGAATCAGGTAGAGCATTCCAGGTGTTGACCACTCTGTTGCTGAAGTCGTATTTTCTGCAATTGAGTTTGGAGCAGTTTACCTTGAATTTCTATGGATTGTCTGCCCATGTATTATTGTGGTTGAAGCTGAAGTAGTTGTTGACAGGTAAGAAGTTGTAGCAGACCATTTTGTGTACTATGCTTAGATTGGACCGCAGGCAGCAGAGTTCCAGATTGTTCCAGATTGTCCAAGCACAGAATTTCAAGTCTGGTGGCAGAAGGGATTCTATTGTGAGTAGAGGAGTACTCTTCTTGTGAAATACTTCTAGACCTGCTCAATCGTGTTAATGTCTGATATACAGTGTGGATTCCAGGCGGATGAGCTGTATTCAAGAATTGGTCTGGGGAAGGTTTTGTATGCCCTAGTTAGCAATATAGTAGGCTTGCTGATATCTTAGTTAAAACCATTTTGGATTATGGCCTTACATAATTGTATGCAAACACCCTCTTTGTTTGGTGTTCAGTACATCTTGGAAAACTGTTGGAATACAAATAAGGCAATCTGATAATCTTTAGATAAAATGCATGTCTTGTTTTCACGCATTCAGTATCACAGATCATATTCTAAACATTCAAGTGAAATATTCCTTAGTTTAGAGCATTTGCGAAGCTGTTTTCAATACTAAAATCTAGTTAGGGTCTAATTACAGAACAGTATTTGATTTCATTTAAAATTGTGTCTGGAAATCAGCTGATGACAACCCTTCATTCTGAGATGAGCCATTTAACAGATAACTCTTATATTCAGACAAGAGGGAAGTGACAAAGCATCTCTTGTCTGAAGGGGAACCAACAAATGGTTGTGATGTATTAGACAGTCTGAATACTTTTGAAAAATCAGAATACTTAAACAACAATATATAGAGTCAGAAGAGAGGTGGCTTTGAAAAGAGGTGGGTTTCGTAATTGCTTCAACATTTCTCAAGTGGGAATCTGAAAACCTGTTTTTTTATTTGAAGTATATTTCTGAAGGCTGTTTCATTCAATGAGTTTGTTCATTTTTGTTGAAATCCAGTGCTTACACTGACAAATCTTGTCTATTGTTGTGACCCTAAATTATCTTTCTCTTTCACATCAAGTCATTCTTCTGGAGACCATTTTGTTTTCTGGGTCACCGTGACACGAGAGAAGTCATTTTTATCTGCAATCATCATCTTTTGTAGATAGTCCTTACAAATACATTTGGATAGGTTTAAGGAGTTTGGAGAAATGGGTTTTGTGTTCTGACATTTTAAAAATTATTATTATTTCGTGAGTGTCATTAAGTGCCAAAAAATCTTTTCATCCTTGATTCTAGCCTTTGACAATCTCTACTTTGTGGCAACATCCCACTCAAATCTGTTTGTCCTTTATTCAAAGATGTGTTGTGCTTTTCTGAACTCGGTGCCCTTAAATTTTGTTTAGGTAGTGAAGAATTGTTGGATTTGCAGTGCCAATACATCAAGGTGATGCCAGTTTGATGAAAGCTGGTGTAGGTAGTAATACAGATGTGCTTCTGCAGATGTGTTCCAGGGAAAAAAAATCAAACCAAACCAAACCACAATGTTTACATTCAACTTAGAATGCAAGGACAATTCTCTTTTCATCCAGGTTTTGTGGTAATTTTTAGTGATTCTACATTAAACTGTATGTGGGTGACCTATCTCCTAAACAACATGAATGCACAAATTGAAGCCGGCTTCAATTTTAAAAGCCTATTCCAAAAACGGCATGTGTGCTGAACTTTGTCCAAACTGATTATGGCCAGGTAATAAAAATGATTAAGAGGATATAATAATAGTTTAGTAGTAATGTCTTTTTTAAAGACGATGTAACTAAGTGCTCAAACAGTTTAATTTACATCATTTCAAATTAATATCAAGATCTTGTAGTTAGGGCTTAGTTGTACATAGATGTCCTTAATTAGAAATTAAGAAATTATATAGAAATTTAAATGAACAAAAATATAGTCAAACTTAGTATAACACTAGTGTCTCAGCTCAACAATTTTAAGATGTGTGGACTTAAATTCCCAGAATTCCCTAGCCAGCATGTTGAGATCCATCTTAAAATTACCAAGATTGAGAAATACTGTACTTTCTATACTTTTCCATCTATTTTTATACTTTTCAGTAACTAATTTCTATATAATAGTTGGAACCATCATCCTCAGATTCATCAGTTAATAATTGTCCTGATGTGAGAAAGAGTTTGAAACTAAGAGTGTGTATATGTGTGCATACACACACACAGAGAGAGAGAGAGAGAGAGAGAGAGAGAGAGACCCCCATATTGGAGGAAGGCTGAAGGTTAAGGACTCCTGCTTACTTCCAAACTAACATCACAGGGTTGCTAATGTGGAAAAAAAGAAGAGGAGAAACGAGTATTAGATAGGTTTACTACCTTGAGTTATTTATAAAAATAAGAAAGGCAGAGTAAAAATAATTCAATTTCCTCAGGAGGAACAGGCCCTAAAATGGGCTGTAATTTTCCAAGTAGCATAAACTGTCAGGAATTATTTACTGAGCTTGATTTTGTTTGGAGAAATTGATTCAAATGGGATTATTGATCATAGTTTATAATGGTTTGTTGGAACCCTGTCGAATACGGCTTACTCAGAAATCATGGCTAAGCAAATTATGGCTTAGAGTGACTCCAAAAGCAACAACTCTGGGCTTTGCTTATTTACTAGCCATGGTAGATTTGATGAAGATGAGGGTGAAGCAGAGAAATTGTTTCGGGAAGAAACTTCAGGTTGATCCCTTGACACTTATGCCTGGAGAAAAGACTTGGCTGCTTTTCAGATTTTAAAGCTACAGCAATGCAGACATGTAACCACGATCAAGGTTGAGCTTCCTTTTTGTCATTCATGTTCCTTTTTTTTCCCAGAAAGAACACATTAAAAAAAAACATTTTAGCTTCAATAAAACTATAATAAGGAATCATGAAGTGAGGGTTGAGCAGCAGACAATAAACACAGCCCAAATTGACCAAGATGTTCAAGTTCAAGTTTTATTTGTCACATACATGACACATATATGACATGCAGTGAAATGCTTATGTGACTGCAAAATGGAGGAAAGCAAGAGGAATAGTCTGCAGGAAGGATAGGGATAAGGATAGGGATAGGGAGCAGTTAGAGGGAAGTGAACATAAGTAGCGAGAGAAGGAGAAGGAACAGAGACGAAAACTGCTTCTTTTTTATATATATTCAATTTTTTCTTGTTTCTTTGTATAAATCAATTTTACAACATCCATCAAATCGTGAGCCGCTTGGGTGTATAAACATGCTTTCCAATATAACTTACATTTATCTTATATTAGAATATAACATAGCAATAATAATATGGAGTACGGTACCGTACAATACCATTTTCCAAGGTTCATATTCCTGCACATTCTTAACATTACTATAACGAATCACCTCACTACTATGTCATAGTTTGCTTCTTCAGGCTACAGGATGTCATTCTAGGACTGAGTCAGGTCCTTGTAATGTTTCTGAGTCATGTCCCTCCCCCCCCCTTTTGTTTCTTCTCTTGGATCCAATTCATCTTGGATGAACTGATCCATCTCTTGTGATTCTCCAGGTGGAAGGAGAGGCAGGGGACGAGGAGGCATATCCGGAGCTGGAAAAGACTGAGGAACTCCCAGCAGAACCAGAGAAAGCTGAGTTGAGTAGCTTAGAAGTCTTATCAGTGGTTACTGAATTCATCAGAACTCCCTAAAAAAAAAATCATAAGGCAGAAATTTACATTGCCTAAGGTAGGGGCCTCCAAAGTTGGCGACTTTAAGAGGTTGTGGGCTTCAACTCCCAGAATTCCTCAACCAGCTATGTGACTTTAAGACGTGTGGACCAGAGGTGAAATTCAGCAGGTTCTAGCAGGTTCACTAGAACTGGTAGTAAATTTTCCAAGCAGTTTGGTGAACCGGTTGCTAGAAGAAATCTCCTTTTGTTTTTTCCCACTGTACAGGGTTAATCCTGTAAGGAAGGCAGGAAAGAAACATCCTGGGGTTGTTTCTAGCCTCATCTTTATTGCCCTGCTTGCAGAAACTGCCCACTCAGTCACATGATCCTCCAGCCACGCCCACCAAGCCACGCCCACAGAACCGGTAGTAAAAAAAATGTGAATTCCACCACTGGGCAGCAAGTTTGACACCCCACGTCTCCTGCTCGAGTAGTGGGTTTGGCTAGAAGTCTCTTCCAACTCTGTTATTCTATAATTCTATAAACCCCAGAGCCTCAACTCAAATATTAAAACCTATATCAAATACTGAAATGATGGAAATCTTGGGGGTAGCAGTAACTGAAATAATATCAATTTGCTGTTTATAATAATTATCTTAAGGCGTTGATTAGTGGAACAAATATTAAAACCTATGTCAAATACTGAAATAATGGAAATACCGGGGTAGCAGTAACTGAAATAATATCAATTTGCTATTTATAATAATTATCTTAAGGCATTGATTAGTGGAATAAATCAGTGGCCGTGTACCGTTTTTCCTCGATCGGGAGAAAGCTGTACTTTTAAACAAAGCGATTGTCAGGGCTCAGTTACACACATTTGTGCATAATGTGTACTTAGTCTCACATAGATTGTTTGGGCTGATAAATTACAGGCTGTGTTAAATAATTGATATGATTTAAATAGGCTTAGTAAGAATGCAGCTGAAGCACCACAATGGTGGTATTTTAAAGGGTTATTTTAAGACCCTTAGATTGCAGCCGTAAACAGGCCTCTAATCTTTAGCCATACAAGTAGAATCATTTTCCAAGACACTCGTTTATTTGCCTAGCGGTAAACAGTAATTTAAAATACACACTGTTGGTTCATATTGACATCCTTCCAATTCGTTGGCAGCGATATGAAGC